>PVJA010035140.1:0-22012 GCA_004027025.1 Myocastor coypus
ACCAACCAGACTCCCAGCCTCCCAGTGAACTGCGACCTGTGGTAGTGAGACAACCCTTACAGACCCAGTGTAACATTTGACAAATGAGACAAGCAAGACCAAGAGGAATGTGACATCTCTGAGGCGACACTGGAAACCTGCAGAGGGGCAGGGAATGCAACTCATGTCTATGAACCTGGATGTCTTGCTTTGATCTCACTAGGATGCCAGCATTAAAGAAAGAGACTTCTTAAAAACCCAGGAAAACTTCTTGAGACGATTCATGGGTGACATACTAAATGCACCTCAAGAGGGAATGAAAAGGATGTTGAGGTCACCAGTCTGGCTCCAACCTGAGCAGAGGGTCCAAGGTACTGGTGCCCAGGACACAGTCGCTGGCGCTCACTGGCCCAGAGTGCAGAATACCTGACGGGGTCCACCCACTCCGTGACATGGCGCTGATCCTGAATCATTTCGGCATTCCCTTCCACCATGAGGAAGGAGGTCTGGAAGAGCAGCGCAACGAACAGAGGGGAGAAGAAGGTCTGCACCTCCATTTGCTGACTCCACTCCAGCAGAAGCTCGTGGATGGCTCTGGTGGCCTGTGGGTGAGGACAGCACGCTTGTCATCATCTTTACCACCATTCGCAGGCCCTGTTCCCAGAAAGTCCTTTCTCCCCACCACTCACGTGACAGGCTTGCCTGGTGAGACCCACTCTGCTCACAGCAAGGGAAAGCTAAATTTATGTGAGCCAGGAAAACCCAGAGCTATTCCTAGAATGGTGCTGTCCTATGAACTCCTACAGTCATGGTGGTGGCTCCTGCTTCTCACCATCCTTGAGAGGACTGCATGTCTGACTTCAACTCACCCCAGAGAAACTAGAATTCATCCTCTGCTTCTATCCCCCATATCTGGAAAATTGTCCCTCCAG
The DNA here is from genome assembly GCA_004027025.1 of Myocastor coypus. NCBI lineage: Eukaryota > Metazoa > Chordata > Mammalia > Rodentia > Myocastoridae > Myocastor > Myocastor coypus. Next base: position 912 of record PVJA010035140.1, read on the forward strand.
CTCCACCCCAAGACTTTGCCATTAGAATGTCCAAGATAACACTACTGCCCCAAAAGAAGAGGCCCCCAGAGCAGGCAGCCTGGCACAGAGTCCAGAAAACGCCCTGCCCAGCTCCTGCCTCCTTCTCCATCTCCCTTCTCTGCCAGACCATCCATACAATCAGCGGGGACATCTCCGTCCTGTGGCTGGGATCCTGGTCCTGAGGGGCCAGCTGTGGGGCCAGTCTCTGCAGCAGCTGCTTCATGATGACCTCACAGCCTTTTGGGAAGGATGCCAGGATCTCCCAGGGTTTGCACTCTCCTCTGCAGAGGCAGAAGACAGCAACACAGTTACTCCATACTCTCCACGGTGCTTCCAAGGGACAGGCTCGGGCTCCTTGCCAATGCCCCAGTTCCTCTTTCTTCCTCCTTCCTCACCTCTGCTTTTCCTCCTCTCTCTTTTCTCCTTTCATCATTTCATCCCCTCCAGATTGCCTCTGTCATCCTGTATGCAGACACCTCTGAAAATGTTCACTTGGCCTGGGAGCTTGATTTAAGACAATCTCTGGAACCAAGGTCATACTTTTCCTTGTGGCTCTGTCTGGCTTTCTTTTCCCACGCAGCCCTGAAACTCTCCCCAGGGCAAGCCTTTCACTCTGTGAAGCCCTGCACATGTGACTCCATCACACTGTAGGCTTGGCCCCGGGGCTTCTCTTATCCTATCCTTGCTCCACATGTTCCCTTTCTCCTGTAATTCTACCACTCTTTGCCTTTGCCCAGCTTAGCTCCCCATATCCACACCTGATAAAAGCAGACACAGAAGAAAAGTACACATCAGGGAGATAGTTCTGTGGCACAAGTGCCTGCCAGGCAAGTGCAAGGTCATGAGTTCAAACCCCAGTCCCATAAAAAGAAAAGAAAAGAAAAGAAAAGTACACATAAGAATAGTATTTTCTACAAATAGTAAAACTCGAAGCAAATCTGCTTTTTTTTTTTTTTTTTGTCTTTTTGAGACAGGGTCTCCCTATGCAGCTCAGGCTGGCCTTGAGCTCATGTTTGTAGCCCAGGCTGGTCTTGAACTCGCACTGATCCTCCTGCCTCAGCCTCCCAAGTGCTGGAATTACAGGTGTGGGCCACCACACCTGGCTAAATCTGCTTAATGGTTGCAAGAAATCATAGCCTTTTGAAACAAGAGGAAAGCAAAAGCTGAAACTTTATAAAATGACCCCACTGAATTTTATAAAGCTTTCTTTCTTTGTGTTCCACTCTGGCCTAAAAGTGGCCTCATTGCTGACCCATGCAGCAGGCACAAGCAACAGAATCTCTGGTGAAACGGGGGCCTGATGAGCGAGAGTGTATGCAATGCTGGGTTTTACTGTCTTTTTTTCTCCCCATTCCTGTCCAGTGTAACTCCAGCTGTATAGCTGGGCAGTGAAGGTCGTGGTGGTGCAATCCTAAAACAGGCACTTTAGACAGAGACTTCTAGCTCCACAATCAGGGAGAGTGAGGACTCCCTAGAACTGTTTTTATTTATTTATTTGTGTGTGTGTGTGTGTGTGGGTGTGCGTGTGCGTGTGCGTGTGCGTGTGTGTGTGTGTGTGTGTGTGTGTGTGTGATGCTGGAGCTCAAATCCCAGGTCTTGCACATGCCAGGCAAAGGCTCTACCCCTCACTGAACCACACTTCTGCCCTGACTATTGTTTTTTTCCCTTCCTCCCTCCCTCCCTCCCTCCCTCCCTCCCAACCCCCACTTCTTCACCATGAAGGTAGCCGCACAATGGCACCAGCAAAGGCCAGCAGAGCACTGAGGAGGTCCAGCTTTCCAGGCAGAGAAGCTGGAAAGGGATCCCTGGGATCAGAAGTTGAGGGGGATCTTAGGAGAACGCAAGAGAAAGGGATCTCCCAATTCTGTGTGTGAGGCAACCTCATTCCTGCAGTCCCTGTTGGGTTGCATACACAGAAGATAAGGCCCAAATAACACCCAGATAGTGAAATGGCACACGGTGATGGAGCTCAGCCATCAACCAGAATTCTACAGTCAGTGGAAATATTATTGAGAAACGAAGGTAAAGTGTGAAATGCTCTTATATATGAGAAATCCAAGGACCCGCCTGACAGCTCAGCGGACTACAGCGCCTGCTTTGACAGAGCACAGCAGCAGGGGTTCCCTCGTGTGCCACGCTGGCCTCTCCCCCAGGAGTGCTGAGATGGCAACTGAGATTGGGCGTGGTGGCGCGCACTTGTAATCCTAGCTCTTTGGGAGGCTGAAAACCAAAGAATCACTACAAGTCCTATCTAGGCAGTGAGACTCTGTAGACCATGTATCCCCTGTTCTAAATGCATGAAAAAAAAAAAAAAAAAAAGGGAAAACCAAAAGAATTTATCACCCAAGGACCTCATACAAATGAAATTTTAATAAAGCTTTCAAGGGTAGAGGAAAGTTGGAATCTCTATAATTAAGAACAAGAAGATACATTACCATATATTTAACATATGGTAAATATATTTTTCAAAATAGCATTTTTTCTTCCTCTTAAGTTTAAAAATATATGACTATTGAAAGCAATAGATAACATTTTTGGTGGGCTCTCTTCAACATATTTAGATACATTTGACAATTACAACCTAAGTGTGGGAGGGCAAAGAAAGTTATATATTGAAACTTCCTCTTCCTAAAAATATGTGAAGGGTGAAAATTCAATGAATAATCTAAAATTAAAAATCTAAAACAATTCAAATATTTAAAAAATGTAACCAAAGAGAACACAGAAACAAAAGACAGAGAAAAAAACAAGTCATTAAATGGTAGACAAACCCCTAAAATATCATTAGTTACATGAATTTATTTTATTTACTTTTTTTTCCTCAGAACCAGGGATCAAACTCAGGACACTGCATTTGCTAGGTAGGCACTTGTGCCCTTGAGCTATCTCCCCAGCCCTATATGAATTTATTTTTGGTACAGAAATCAAACTTAGGACCTTGCACTTCCCTTAAGCTATTTCCCCAGTCCAACATCAACTTTAAATTCTCTAAACATAGAGCACCTGCAAGCAGGGGCAGGGGCCGTGGGTTTGATCCCCATGCTGGCAGTGCCAGCCCCGCTCTGGGGGCGCACTGAGATGGCAATTGACACTGGGCATGGTGTAGTGCACCGGTAATCCCAGCTCCTGGGAAACTAGACAAGCAGATCACTATGAGTGTGATCTAGTAGCAAGACCCTGAACACCCTGTAGGTCCTTCCCATAAATAAATAAGTAAATAAATAAATAAATTTTCTAAACATATCAACTAAAAGGCAGAGATCTTCAAATTTCATAAAAACATAAGATTTAACTATACATTATATGCAAGAAGCCCATTTTAAATTACACAGAAGTGAAAGATGTTGTATAAATACAAACTAAAAGAAAAAAATGAAAAAAATCTGCCATGATCTAGTCTTGAACAAAACTATCAACTATGTTAATTTACCAAATACTCCAGACAACAGAAGAACACAAATTCTTTTCAGATGCATATGTAATATTAGCCATGATGTGTCACATTTCTGAGCTGCAAAACAAACACTAACAAATTTTAAAGAAAGGGAATCATATAAAGTACACTATCTGGCCATTAAAAATTTTAAGTAGAAATCAATAATAAGGGCCAGCCAAATAGCTCAGCGGATTAAAGTGCCTGTAAGCAGGCACAGGGGTCAGGGATTTGATCCCCAGGCCTTCAGTGCTGGCCCCACCCCCAGGACATGCTGAGAAGGCGATCGAGACTGGGCGTGGTGGCACGCACCTGTAATCCCAGATCTTGGGAGACTATAATCAGGCGGATCACTCCGAGTCCAATCTAATAGTGAGACCCTGAACACCCTGTAGACCCTTCCCTAAAAAAATGCAAAAAAAGAAGAAGAAGAAGAAGAAGAAGAAGAAGAAGAAGAAGAAGAAGAAGAAGAAGAAGAAGAAGAGGAAAAGAAATCAGCAACAAAAGGATATTTGGAAATCTCAAATATTTGAAAATTAAACACTAAATAAAAACAACTGAGATATGAGAGAGAAAATATTAAAGAAAATTAGAAAAATACTTTTTGGCTAAATACAAAGGAAAATCCAACATATCAAAATGTGCAGAATGCAGCTAAAGCTATGACTAGAGGAAATTCACAGCATTAAATGCTTAAAAAAAGATTCTCAAATCAATAGTCTCCATTTCATTCTTTTAACAGACAAATAAGTTAATACATAATTTGGATTACCCTAATTACTAAGTTCAGTGTATAGTTTTAAAACTTTTAAATAAACGAAATTTAGATGCAAATAGTTTCATTAGCGAATTCTGTTAAATATTTGGAGAAAATTAATACCAATTTTACACAAACATCCAAAATATAGAGGGCAAGAAAATATTCCAAAGGAATCTTGAGTTTAGCAGTACCATGATATGAAAACTAGAAGAGGCAATACAAGAAAAACAACAAATTAATTTTTTAAAACTACAGCCTTAAGCCGGGCGTGGCAGTGCACCCCTGTAATCCCAGCACTTGGGAGATTAAGGCAGGAGAATTGGTGTGAGTTTGAGAAAAGCCTGGGCTACAAAAGTGAGTTCAAGGCCAACCTGAACTGCAGAGCGAGATCCTGTCTCAAAAAGACTAAAACACACACACACACACACACACACACACACCCCTAAATCTCCAATGAAAAAGCCTCAAGAAAGTAGTATTTTGAACCAAGAAATAGCTGTAAAGAATACTACAGCACAGCCAAACGGGGTTTATCCCAGGAGCACAGTAACCATATCAACAAGATGAAAAAGAAAAACCACAGTCATTTTCATTAGATGTGATTTTTAATTGACCAAATTTAATCTGCCTTAATGATAAACACTTAACACACTAGAAACAGGCATGAAAATTTTAAAGCTGGCAAAGGGAACTTAAAAGGTACAAAACCTACTCAGTAATGAAAGATGAAAAGGTTTATTCCTAAAATTGGGTACAAAGCAAAGATGTCTACTTTTTTTTCTCAGTACTGTGCTAGGAATATTAGCGGTACAGTGAAAAAACAAAAATAAATCTGGAGAAAAAACTAAAAGTTTTCTTTATACATGATATGGCTTTCTAAGTAGAAAATTCTGATGAATATACAAGAAAGCTCCAAAAATTGATAACTGAGTTTAGCAAGATTTAAGATGTAAGGTCGCTGTCCAGAAATCAATGTTATTTCTATGCACTAATAATAAGATTTTTTTTTTTATTTTTTATTTTTTGGCTGGCTCAGGTTGCCTTAAGGGTGGGTCTGGGGACTGAACCGCTGTCGCCTGTGCCTGATTGGGATTGCCTCCTGCTCAAGCGCTTAAGCCACTGAGCTAAGCCGAAAGCCCTTTATGCACTAATAATAAAGTATTGATTGTGTGTGTGTGTGTGTGTGTGTGTGTGTGTGTGTGTGTGTGCGCGCGCGCACAATACTGGGGTTTGAACAGAAGGCCACATGCACACTTTCCGAGGGCTCGATGTTGGTCTACAACTTCACCCAAGTTTTAAATTTTGAGATACTTCTTGCTAAATTGTTGAGGCTGGTTTCAAACTTGCATTCTTCTTGAATAACTGGCATGATAGATGTGTATCATGGTGGCTGATATAAACTACTAAAATTTTAGAAAATGTTTAAGTGCTATTACGTGCTCAGGTGTAAAGGAAACAAAATATTTGATATATTTGAGTGAGAGAGAGGGGATATAAAAGAGTGATGAAAGAAATTTTTAAAGATCTAAATAAGTGGAAAGAGAAGTCATGTTCGTGAATCACAGACTTAATATGGTGATGGCGTCAATTCTCTTCTTTCTCTACAGAATAGCACCATTGTAACAGATAAAACTATGAGGGTTCTTTTTCTTTTTAATTTCATGTATTTCACTCACTGTGCAGCTTGGAAGTGAAATGATTCTCCTATTTCAGCCTCCCTAGCTCTGGGATTACAGGCATGTACGCCACTATGCCAAGTTGCAGTGGGCCGGCTCAGCGCACCTGTGCCAAGGCTAGCAAGGTATGTGGCACCAGGAACCAAACCCTCCTCCTTGAACTTGCATAGGCAGGTGCTTAGACCACTGAGTTCTCCTCACAGTCCTAAGAGGGTATTTTTTTTAAGGAAAGGAGAATTCTGTATAAATTATAAATTTTATATGGAAAAGCAAAGGAAATAGAATAGTCAGAAGAGATTTGGAAAGCCGTAACAAAATTAGAGAACTTATACTTGGTGATCCCAAGGCTCATCATAAAACTACACTTCTAGATTGTCAAGCATAAAGCTGGGTTCACTTCTCAGTACTGGGGGGAAATACAACACCATCAGAGAGAGAGTGCAGCGCTGGAGGAGACACAGCAACCGCATTGGCATACAGGTCAGCGGCACAGGAGGAGAGCTCATACGTAGACCTACACGAGTATGGTCAAGGAGCAAAGGCAACTTAACGAAGACAGGTTAGTCATGTCAACAGATGGTGGAAAATAAAAGAGGGACCGGACTTCATCAATAAATTGTTTGCATTCTTATGAGAACCAGACATTCCACAAAAGGGAAAAATAATTGAGAATTGTATGTCCAACAAGAGCCTTTTATCCATAATACAAAATGGCCTCTCGGAACTCACCAACAAGGGTAAAATAACTCAATGAAGAGACAGGTAAAAGATTTAAATATATGAGCAAAAAAGATATATGAATGGCAAAATAAGACAAGAAATAGAGCAAGGGATATAACTTGGTGTCACAGTCCCTGACTGGCAAGCATGAGGTTCTGAGTTTGATTCCTGGTACAAAAAAACAAAAACAAAAACAAACAAACAAACAAACAAAACATGAGTTAATACTCAAGACAATGCATTAGTAGGAATTAACTAAGGAAAACACAAATGAAAAACACAACAAAAGGACAGGCGAGATGATTCAGCGGTCTAAAGTGCCTGCTTAGGAAAGCTTAGGCAACCACAGGGACCACAGTTCAATCCTGGGCACCACATGCTGTGCTAGTGCCACCCACAGGGCAGGCTGAGCCAGTCAAAAAAAAAAAAAAAACCACAACAAAAGAGTATTCCACATTTGTTAACTTTCAAAAACGACAGTCTTAAGTGTTGGCAAAGACAGAAGCTAATGAAAATACCATTGTTACTGATAGAAATGCAAAAGGCCATAGCTACTGTAAAAACATGTTCAGCTGTTCTTTTAAAGTTAACCATATGCCTGCCATATTGTCCAATTGCAATCTGATTCTTAAGAATTTCGCAAAGAGCAAAACTTAAGTTTATATAAAAATCTACACTCAAATATTTACAGCAACATTATTCAAACTTGGAAGCAACATATAGCATGAGAAGGTAAATTATACATCCATATAATAGGCTACATTACTATAAAAGGAATGGCCTACCAATACATACAACCACATAAGTGAATCTCACATACATTATGCTACATAAATGAAGCAGATTTAAAAGTCTGCATGCTGTATGACTCTAATTGTAAGACATTCTATAAGATGTGAAGCTACAAGGATCGAGAATAGACCAGTGGTTGGCAGGGCCTGGGGATGAGGGACATCCAGAAGGGCGGCGCAGAAAGCACTGAGGAGCTGTATCTCAGGTGCGGCAGTGGTAATGTGGACCATGTATTTAAGGACATTTGTATACATAACAATAGAATGAATTTTGGTGGATAAAAATATTTTTTAGTTTAAGAAAAAAGAAATTATACACCCATACAGTGTACTACATCCATACAATATAATATCAGGCAGCCATTAAAATTATGTTCACAAAAGAATTTTAAAGTCTTTTTAATTTTGTTGTTGAGACAGGGTCTCACTATGCATTGCCAAATCCTAGTGATCCTCCTGTCTCAGCTGCCCCTGCGTTGGGATTATAGGTGTGTGTTACCACACTCAGTTCCAGGGTTGGCATGGCACACCCAGGGTTCTGGGGCTGGCATGGCACATGGTATGAGGGATCAAGCTCAGACCTTGCACTTGCCAGGCAGGCACTTCGATCACTGAGCTATCTCCCCAGCCCTTACAAAAGGATTTTAACTTAGGAAATAATATAATGAAATGTTACATTAAGTAAAATACAAACTGACAGATAATAGTATGAATTTGCTTTTTTTTTTTTTTTTTTTTCAGAGTCTCACTATGCAGCCCAGGCTGGCCTCAAACTCATGGCAATCTTCGTTCTTCAGTCTCCCTAGTGTTGAGATTACAAATGTGCCCCACCACATCAGGCCAAACTTGACTTTTTAAAACACTTCTAAAAATGCTAATGAGGGGGCCAGGGAGATCGCTCAGTAGTCTAAGCACCTGCCTGGTAAGCACAAGGACTCGAGTTCAGTCCCCAGTACTATATGTCAGATGAAACTGGATGTGGTAGCACATGCCTGTAATCCCAGCAATGCTGGGGAGGCTTAGACAGAAGGATCACTATGAGTCAGAGCTGCATAGTGAGACCCTGTACCAAATAAATGAATAAATAAATAAGATTTAAAAATAAAATAAAATAGCAGTGCTACTGAGGATGCAGCTCAGAAGCAGGGCACTTGCCTAACATGAGGGAGACCCTAGGTTTCATTTCCAGAATTTTGAAAGAAATCCAAGCAAGAAGTGAGCAAACAAAAAATTGTGTCTAAGTGACAGCAGAAGGTGCTTTGGATGAAATTTCATTATTTTTCTTTGCTTTTTTAAATTTTACATGCTTTCCAAATTTTCTACAATAAATTATCTGACTTAGAATTACTGTACCACAAATAAGTAAGAAACTTAAAAACAATGCATTTTGAGGGGGAAAACAGATGGCTGGGAGCCCGAAGGTCTCTAACTGGTAGAGCCACTTACTTTTGTGACTGGTCTTCTATTCTGAACAGTGTCAGGATCACCTCATCAGTGTAGGACTGGGACAAGAGCTGAAGGATCTTCCGTATGGTGCTCTGGGCAGCAGCCTCAGTGATGCTGCTCATGTGGAAGTAGATGTACTGGATGATCTCTGGCACCTGAACAGAGAGGCACAAAGAGGCTCTTCTGCAGGGGCAGCGCCAGCTCAGTGGGAGTCACACACCAGGCCCCTGCATCAGGTGTGGGGCTGCACACAATGCGTGCAAGGCTGTCTGGATTGGGATTTCTTAAATTTGTGATGACAAAAAACAAAAAAGAGTAAGACACACACACACACACACACACACACGCACACACACGAACAAAGAGGAAGATTTTGTATGTAGACTGGGAAGCCTTAAGTCCCCCCAGAAGGCTACCTTCTCAATTTCTGGGATAGAGTACTTCAGGATCACATCCAACATTTTGGTGGCTGCGTAGATGTCATCCCTACTTTTGGTCAGGCTCTCCATGGTCACCATGATCACATCGGCCCTCTCCACTGGAGTCAGGTATTTGCTGAAGAACTGAGGAAGAATACAAGAGCTATCTCTGCCACGCCACCATCTCACCCAGGACTGCCCAAAGCCTCTGGCCTCCAGGGACACCAGGCAGACAGGATCCATGGAGGCCCTGGCCAGCATCTGGCTGTTTCATGGTGTGAGGCCAAGCTCCAGAGTGCCACCAGCCCTGAAGTCCCCAAGGACCCATGATCCAAACAGTGTGATGCTGAGAAAACAGATTTCTGTTTTGAACTTGGGATGCAGTTAGGTAAGTCCCTTGGAAATGAATTCTTATGTCTAGTGAGCCTGTGGCATTCCAAACAAGAACTTCCTGCCTCGGGTCCTGGGACCTATATGTCCAGTGAAGCTCACTCTTTCAAGAAAGATTGACGCCAGCTCTCTGCCTGCGTGTTTCTGGGATCTGGGGTCACTGAGACCTCCGTGCCTCTGCCATCAGTCATAACAAATGAAGAGGGGCAGGGGCAGACAGAGAAGCTAGACTGGAAGGGTAGAGAAGGATTTCTGGCATCCGTCCCCAAGGAAAAGGGAGAAAAGCATTCTGGGTAGCAGGAGCAGAATGTGCATATGCCTGGAGTGCAGGGGGTTTGGTCTGATTACTATGTCCTGCATGGGAGACCTAGGCCAAGTGGAAAAGCAGAACTGAGACACAATGAGACAGGGTAGCTAAGGAGAAGCCAGATCACTAAAGGCCTCTGGGCTAAGAGAGAAAGCCTAGGTTTCAGAATAAAGACATAAAGTCAGTGCAGAGGCTGAGGGGAATGATATGGCACGGTTTGCATTTTAGAAGCAATGCTCTGACTGTAGCATGGAGAATGGTGTGAATGGGGTGCAGCCGTAGACAGGATAATCAGCAGGAGGCTGCTGCAGGGAGCTGAGCAAGAGAGGGTGACGCTGAGGTAGGGCTGGAGCAGCACCGCCAGGGTCAAGAGCTGCAGAGGAGGCGGATTAGCTAGGTTTAGCTTTGCTGGGTGTGGAGAGGAAGCAGACAGACAGGATTTCCAGCGGGAGTGAGGTGGTTCAGCCTGGGGTCACCACCATCCCCAGGACAACTGGCACACCTTTGCTGAGTGGATAATGTTGGATCCAGGCCACAAATAAAGGCACAAGGATTTGGAGAGTAGGAGTCATTATACTTCCTTTTAAAAACCCTAGCTGGAAAAAGAAATAAATAAAAAATTTTTAAAAACCCTAGCTAGGCGTGGTGGTGTATGCCTGTAATCCCAGTACTTAAGAGGCTGAGGTAGGAGGATGGGTGTGAATTCAAGACCAGCCTGGGCTACAAAAGTGAGCTCAAGGCCAGCCTGAACTGCATAGGGAGACCCTGTCTCAAAAAGACAAAAATAAATAAATAAATACATACATACATACATACATAAATACCCCGTGACCTTAAACTTTTGTTAACCCAAGCACAGGTGGGGATGGGCTCCCCACTGCTAGCCTACTGTCCATGCAAACTCAACTCTGAGGACACTCGTGCCTGACCCTTTATAATCTCCCCAGCCCTTTTTCTCTCGTCTCTCTTCCTCCCCTATCAGCTACCCTCCCCTACCCCAGGGATCTTGTGCACAGCACAGAGCAAGGGTTACCAATGTGACATTCTGCATGTTGGCAAACCATTCCCCACGGAAGCGCTTTTGCAGGTTCTTCAGGATGGCCACTGTCTTCTGTCTTACACCTCCAATCCAAAAACAGCAGTTAGAGGGGCTGGGCCTTAACAGGGGAAAAGGAGCACACAATCCTCTCTTTCCCCTCCAAACCTCAGAGAGATCAGCGGACCTGAATGGGTGAAAAAATGTTTACCCAACAGCACTGGTGTGCTCTCTAGTGCAAGAGCAATGGGTAGTAGGAGGATATGGCTGGGGCCTCGGTCTGACCATGCTCAGCCACCCTCCTGCACATGCCAGAACATGGACTGCTCCCACCCTTGGGTGTGAACACAACACACACCCATCATATCACAAAAAGCCAGCATCTCTGAAGCCACCTTTGGATACTGCAAATTCCCTAGCACCGCTGTGTATGCCATGGTCTATATTTTTGTATTCCTAGGGCAAAGGGGGCTAGATCAAAGATTCTCAAATCTCTTCCCAGTGAAAGGATGCTTATTTCCAGTAGTGATGGATAGCTGGGAAATCGTGAGGGCCCAAACTGAATCCATAGATGCTGCAACCTTAGAGTCCTTCCTTTCCCCAAAAAGTTCCTTTAAAAAATGTCATTGTCTCAGTGGTGGGGTTGAAGCTCATCTGGATAAAGTTTCCAGATCTACTTGTAATTCTTCAGCTGGGCTCCTGGGTCTCAGGGCACCCTGGCATATCAATTCCAGGGCCCCTCCCAGAAGGGAATGTGACACAGCATGGACACCCGGCACTCTATGCTTGCTCATTGTCATCATTCAGTGGCTCAGAGCACTTACTTCTCTGAAGCACAAGGATCTTGGCCAAGTAATGTAAAGCCTCCGATGCCCCCAGGCTGATCTCATGGTTGGAGTTCAAGCAGAGCAGGCCCAGGATGCCCATCAGCTTCCCATTCATGGAGAACACCTCCATGTGCTGCCACGAAGGGGACACTGGTTACCTCTCCCCATCCTGGAAGGGGCTTCTCCAACCCGGACTGCGATAGGCCCAACCTCTGCTCCCTCTCAACACCATGAAGTCATTTGCCTAGATGTGTCCTCTCTCCTGCCTGAGTCCACATACCTCTGGCCCAGAGGAACTTCCTAGCCAGCACCCAGGGGGAGAAGGCAATGAGACCTCAAAAACAATTAGTGCTGGGCAGCTGGGGCCCCAGTCTGGCTCTCCAGGCCAAGGTCCCCCACTAAGCTAAATATGTCTGGCATTGGAGTTTGCAAGGCTACTGCAAAACACAGACAAGTCAGGTCTCCTGTCTCACAGGAACAGAAAAGATCCATATGCAAAAAACAAAAAAGGCATCACCCTGACTGCCCACCCTCTAGGTTTGACCTCCCACTCTTGATCAGGTGCCCCTCAGGTAGAAATGCAGGGCCCTTCAGGCCAGCACTCACCAGCAGCGTAGAGAAATTGCAAATAAACCGCAGCAACCGGGAAATGGTGCCCAAGGCCCGAGTGTTCTCATGCACCTTGTCTGACTGCGTTATCCAAGGCAGGATCATCTGCACAGGAGCAAAGAAACCATCAGTACTTACTTCACTGGAGCTGCAGTCCCTGCCTTTACCATCTGGGTTCTACATCCCCAACTGCCAACAGGCAAGTGGGACAGAGCTGCAGCCCACACCAAAGTGCACGGACCTGGAAACCTGGCAAAACAGGCCTGTGTTTGAGTCTCTGGCATCTAGTGTGGTACCTTCAGAGTCTCTTCCTGCAGCAGTGATTAAAGACAGTACCACTCCTTCCAGGTGGAATGACAAAGCACAGCAAGGATGGCTGGCAGGAGATGGAGTGATGGCAATCTCTCGGCAGCACAGCCCCACCCCTACCTGCTAGGCCAAGGGAAGGGGTGATGTGCTCTCTGAAAGGTGACATCCAGAGCCATCAGTTTCTAGCGATGAATAGCAATAGCTGTGGGAGGCGATGTACACCTGAAATTCTACCTACTTGGGAGGCTGAGTCAGGAGGACTGCAATTTGAGGCTAACATGGACAACTTAGTGAGCCCCTTTTCACTAAGTAAAAAGGGCTAGGAATATAGCTCAGTAGTAGAGCCCTTGCCTAGTACGCAGGAGGAGGCACCTGGCTCAGTCTCTTCACTGTCACAAAAAAAAAAAAAAAGTCCTGGGGAACTTGGAGGGCAGATCATAGACTCACTTTATAGCTGACTGTGCCTATGGTTATATGGCTGATGTACTTGTCAAAACCTGCTGAACTATACCCTAAAAGTGAATTATACTGTATGTGAATTATGCCACCATTTTAAAAATAAAAATACAAGAAGATCCTTAGGAAAACTATATGGTCGTCAAATATTTTTTTCCCAAACAATTCTCTTTCTGATACAGCTGTGTGCAGTCAAGTAGGAAATAAATGGTATCACACCATCATGTAATTTTGTAGGAAAAATTATGTCTATAATAGGTGCATTGGATTTTTTGCTTGTTTTAAGAATTATCAGCAATATGATGGGAGATAAGGGATGCAGTCCCAAGGAGCACAGCTTCAGGGGCAAGTTCATCAAAACCCAATTTAAAGCCAAAAGAACTTCAGAGGTTATCCTCTCCCCCAAGGACATCAGTGTCCTGGAGCTACACAGCCACCCCACCCCATCCTCCTAATGTTCCTGCACAAGATGGCAAAGAGGTGACCTGGAGAATTAATGGCCATTCAAATCAAAGCATAGAGTACACCCACGACCTTGCCAAAAGAAACATCTAAATGAGAAAGCAGGAGACTAAGGACATTAGAATGTGTGCTATTGTTCTCAGAGAGACCGACAACTGCAAAAGAAAAATGCCAGCAAATATTTCCATATTCCCAGCCAGCTTTGAGACCCTGAGGCCGCCTGCTTGGCATATAGGAGAACATCCTGCCCCACTTAAGCTACCAACAGATTTATATATTTTATTGTTCTGGTAAGATGAAAGAAAAAATGTTAATAACACACAGGGAGACCTGTAACCTGAAAAATCTGAAATCATATAGTAAATGCTTTTTCCCTCATTTTTGTTCATTTCAGATGGTGGTGCTCAACTTTCAAGTGTCATGATTTTTTTTTAAAGTTTATGCGCTTGTTAATTTTTAGAAGGGAGGAGGATAATATTTTTGCTTTCTCATGACAGTGCTCTTTGGAAAAATACAACAAGAAATTCCTCAAAAATAATATTTGGGGCCAGGGATGTAGCTCAGTGGCCTAAGCACCTGCCTGGCAAGCACAAAGTCCTGAGTTTGATCCCCAGCACCACGTAAACAAAACAACACTTGTACTCTTCAAAAAAAAGAATTACCTCAAAGTAGCAAACATAATCCAAATTTGGTTGCATATAAGAATCACTTATTTTATCATTTGAATTTCACTTATCGCAGTAAATTAATTTCCTCCATTATTTTGTGTGAAAGTTTGGAAACTCAAGTGAAGATTCTGCAGGACATCATTCATCTTTGGAGAGCAGAAACCCCAATAGCAGATTCCTTGAGGGCTCCACCCTGGCCAGGTTGAGAGCCCAGTATCTTCATCCCCTGAGAACTCCAAGAGTGCCCCAGCATTTGTTATTACAGTGACGCTGCCTAAGAAGCACAAACTCTGCCGCTTAACAAACAGAAACGCCACATTCCAAAAATCTACGTCCCACATCAAGATGTGCATCAGCTTCCCCTCTGGATATAGCCCTGGTCAAGGTCCTTTACCTGGCCAAGATACCTGGCCACTCTCCTCTTCAGTCACAGCTAAGGCTTTATTTTGCCTTAATTAATTAACTACCATCTTGTACATGATGGTTGGTTTCAGGGAATTCTTGAGTGCTTTACCAACTCAAATTCATCGTAGGAGATGGAAATTTGTTATAACTAAGAATATCTGGGAGGATCTAAAGACAATTAATGAAGCCCTTTGAGTTTCCCAGAGGCCTCCATCAAGGAATATAAAAGTAGCCTGGATGGGTGAGCACTGAGCCACATCCCTAACCCTACTCTAAAATTTTAAAGATAGGTCTCCCTAAGTAACTAGGGGGTCCAGGCTGAGCTGGAACAATTCTCCTGCCTCAGCCTCCCAGAGTACCAGGACTACAGGTGTGTGCCATACCCCAGCTACTGAGGTCTTTATCAGAGAGCAGTAATTGGAACTGTGGGAGCCAGAGGAAAACATTTTGAAGAGACAGAAGGCTCGCATGGATATAAATGTTATGATCATGAAAGCCCCAACAATGCCCAAGCTCTAGACAGAAACAGGTCCTCAAGCTAATAGCTGTGCCTCTCACTGTCCTTAGAGGGAAGGTTTGGAGGAGGTTCAGGAATTTGCCCCAAGCAAAGCATATGCATGTGGAACTTTGAGAACTGACCATGGTCTTTGGGACAGAGAGACAACAGATCACTACCCCATTGCCCTCATTTCCTGCGAAACATACAGGTCTAGAAACACTTTTCTGCAGCTACTTACTTCCAGGAAGTTTTCCAGGATGAGCATGTTAGGATCCATATCATCCATCACAAGGGCTTGTAACATGTCGTCTAAGGCCTGGGTGGTCTGATCAGTAAAGAACAGAACACATTCAGGAAGATGACTGTCATGAGACTAGCTTGGCTCTCTGGGGACATCCCTACCTCCAACCCCTGTCCTCTTATACCCTGTCTCAGGAAAAAAGAAGAGGGCTTTGCCACCCCACATACTTTCTCTGGGGTAGCCACACTTTAACCTTACCTGGGGTAACATTGCTTGACCTCATGAAAATCAAGAGCAAGCCCATCCCAAACTGTAGAACACATAGTGAAATGTAGGCCTTGGGAAGTTCTCCCCAACAAAGAGCCCCGAACAATTCTCACCATTAGAGGTCCATTGGAATTAAGGATATCTTTTGCATGGAGGGTGTCATACTAAAGACTGAACTCAGGACCCTGGGAATACTAGGCAAGCACTCGACCACTGAGATACACATCCCAGCCCTGGATACTTCTATTCGTAAAACCAAATATCCTTGGGAACATTTGACAGTCTCGTGGTTAATTATGAATCTTTTTTATTACTTAGAATCTATGGTTTTCCTCCCAAGACAGAGGCCATCAGATGGGCCTCAGTGGAGCACGATGTGGGCAGTATGGGGACACAGATACTTCCCCAGGGTCATGGGTGATGATAAGGTAGGACAGGACTGCTCAGAGCCACATGGGGACCATGGTGCCAGGAGATCCTGAAGGAAGGGTTAGAGGAAGAAGGCCGAAGGATAACAGCACAGGAAGAGGCCCCAAGGAGGAAGCCTCCCCACAGGCATTTCCAGCAAGAGGCAGTGGTGGGGGTCACCTGAAGGTAGAGACTTGCATTATCCTTTCGGTCAAGACTGGGCATGATGAGTGGCAGAGAGAACATGCTGGAGATGCTTGCGCTAACCAAGTCCAGTATCTCAGGTAGGTAGAATGGTGGCTTCACCTGGCTGTGGGGAAAGGGACACAGACGGTTGTAGGGGTTCCCGTGAGAAGCTGGGAGATGTTTCCAGGGCCTTCTAGGTTAGCTTGCTATGCTATTCTCCCTAAGATACAGGAAACAGCAGGCCCCTTTCCAATGGCCCCTTGGCAGGATGGGGGTTGGGAGTCTGGTTGTCAGGATGGCTTATCTACCTTTGGTAGTGAAATTGGAGAGCAGCCCCACCATCCCAGGATGCATGCAAATGAAGTGGCAGTGATACAGCTGCCAACCAATCACTGTCTCAGCACATCCCAGGGGTGGGGCTGGCACAGCACACCAGGCATTGAACTCCAGTCCCCGAGTCTGCCTAAGCAGGCTCTTTAACTTGATGAGCTATCTGGCTGGCCCCTTCTGTCAATATTTAAAACAAAAACAAAACAAATGGAAATCCCTAAGCTGTATCTTTCTGCCTGGCCCAAATATTCTCAGCATCAGAACCCAGGGCCTATGTAAGGGTCACAAGAGGAGAGGAACCTGAGGGCCACGACACACAGCATGGCCTGCTGACGGACGCTGCTGTCCAAAGTCTCAGTGGATTCTTGCAGGATTAATGTCTAAAAAGAACAGGAAAAATTGAGAATTCCTCGCATAGGGCCACTCAGCCTGTGAGTCTTTCTGGGACTGTTACCCTTATCCCTGAGTGACCTGACCAATTCCCAGAAGAACTTGAGTTTTCCTTACCTCGATTTTCTTAGCCAGGGTGGCTTTGGGACAATAATTGTTCATGTTGCCATTTCCCTCTGCACGCACAGCACTACTCAGGATTTCCACAGCTTTGAGGAAATTCTGCTTCTCCATTGTAGACTAGAGCAAAAGACAATACCCTGCCCAGCCTTTCCTTTTAACTGAGCAATCCCCCAAACCTGCAGCCCAATCTATCCATCCCACCCTGCCCAGACTCAAAGCATCTTAATAAAAAGGGTTTCAGATGGAGCTCAGTGGTAGAGCACTTTCCAACATGTGCAGTTGATTTCTTCAGCAATGTCCTGATCTCCTCAAAAGGTAGGTGCTCACCAAAGTCCTGGGCCCCTTGGTTGCCCTCTAGGGACAGCAGGAGGAAGAGTGGATGAGGAAACTCCTTCATACAGGAAAGGAACTATAAGACCTATACCTCAGTCACACTCTCTGGTGGACTAGCCACCAACATAGCCTCAAATCAAGAGGCAGCACCAAGCTGAATTTCAGGGGCTTCCACACCAGGGCTAGCTCTCCCATCCTAAAGAAGCACGAGCATTCCTTTTCTCCTTAGCTCTCAAAAAGTTCCAGAGAATTTCCTTACCATGTGTTCTTGTTCTATAAACTCCAGAATTAACCAATAGGCTTCTCTTTCTGATTGGCGCAACTCTGGAAAGGGATGTCATAAGGAGGAGTTTAACTGATTCTACCAGATGGGCTAGGAAGGCAAAGCCATCCTCTCCCTACCCCTTCCCCCACCGCCACCTTCCCCTAAGGAGACTCAGAAAATCCAGGGTTCTGGTGCAGGTGTCTGGGTGCCCAGGCCCAGCTTCTTCACATAGGACCACTCTCAGCACCACTCCATGAACCCCAGAAGCCAAAGTGGAATGCATTCAGGTGAGGGCTTAATTAAAGGATTCTCTGCATCTGACCAGATGTAGCCAGGGATGGAAGAACAACTGGAAAAGAGAAAGCTTCATGCCCTTCCCTGAGACCACTGACTTATGGTGTGATCACAAACTGACTTTAAAGTTCCTGGTAGTGAAGGGACTTGAAACTAAGGTCAGCCCAGGAGCCTCACCTGTCAGCAGGTGTGTGTGGGGACTGAGGGGTGGTGGCAGTGTAGCCCTCAGGGTGTCTAAAGCAGCAAGTGATGACACACATGGAGGCTAGGGAAAGAGCCTTCCACCCCATGCTGTCAAGAGAAGATAAAGCAAGAAAATAAAATGGTAGGGTGTTGGGTCTTAGAAAATCCTAGGCAATGGCCCAAGTTCAGGCTGCTGCTGCCCTTTCATGCTGCTCTGCAAACACAGAGCTCCCAGAACAGGGCTTCACGCTGAAGCTCAGGGCTTGCACACAACCACTACTCAGCAGCATCAGAATTTAGTCTCCTGGGGCCCGGCAGGATGGCTCAGTGGTCTAAAGCACCTGCTTAGGAAAGATTGGGCGGCTGCAGGGACTGCAGTTCGATCCCCGGTACCACATGCTGCGCTAGCCCTGCCCTCAGGGCACGCTGAGCTGGCCATATAAATAAATAAATAAACAAACAAGCAAAAGTTCTGAAACAAGAAAAAAAATTAAAAAAAATTTAGTCTGGGCCCGGCATGATGGCTCAGTGGTCTAAAGCGCTTGCTTAGGAAAGCTTAGGCGGCTTCAGGGACCACAGTTCGATCCCGGGCACCACATGCTGCACCAGCCCAGCCCTCAGGGCAGGCTGAGCCGGCCATAAAAATAAATAAACAAACAAACAAAAGTTCTGAAACAAGAAAAAAAAATAAATAAAATAAAATTCTTAAAAAAAAAATTTAGTCTTCTACTTCAGTAGACCCATGACCCCAGCAGATTAAACACTGTCCACTTTAGTCTCTGTGCCCATGCAGTGAGAGATGTGCGTCTCTATTGTGAAGTTTAATGAAATGGTTATGTAAGGGTTGATTCTGAACAAATCAGGTTCCCCTAAGAAGACAAGCTGGGAGACTGAGGGGTCATCCACAGGAGAGATGCACAGTGGTACGGACCAAGGAGAGGCAATCAGTGGGGAGTGAGCAGATTCTACCTATTCTGTAGATCAGTAGGAGTAGCCAAAAAGCTAGATGTGAACCTGAGAGACAGTACACAGGTACAGTGGCATGCCTGCTTCAGCAGCACACATACTTAAATTAGAAAACAGTACAGAGATTAGTATGGCTCCTATGCAAGGATGACACTCAAATTCATGAAGCATTCCACAGGTATAGTGGCATGTGCCTACAAATCCAGCTGTTTCATAGGCTGAGTAGGAAGATCACAAATTTGAGGCCAGCCTAGGCAACTTATTAAGTCCCTGTCTCAAGAGAAAATAAAAAGGGCTTAAAATGTAGCTCAGTGGTAGAGCACTTGTCTAACATGCACAAGGCGCTGGGTTTAATTCCTAGTACCAGAAAGAAAAATCTGGTGTTGGCACACTCCAGAAGCTGAAGCAGGACAGCAAACCCATCTGGGCCACAGAATGACAATGATATTCTCTGTCTGTCTGTCGTCTGCCTGTCTATCTGTCTGTCTATTTCTCTCTCTCTCTCTCTCTCTCTCTCTCTCTCTCTCTATATATATATATATATATATATATATATATATATATATATATATATACACATATGTGTGTGTATGTGCATGTGTATTTAGTATAGGGTCTACAGGGTCTCACTGAGTAGGTCAGACTCAGTGATTCTCCCGTTTTCAGCCTCCCAAATGCTGGGATTACAGGTGCACACCATCATGCCCAGTGTCAATCAATCACTGTCTCAGCACATCCCAGGGGTGGGGCTGGCACAGCACACCAGGCATTGAACTCCAGTCCCGAGTCTGCCTAAGCAGGCTCTTTAACCTGATGAGCTATCTGGCTGGCCCCCTCTCTCAATATTTAAAACAAAAACAAAACAAAAAGGTTGGGGATGCAGCCCAGTGCAATGGTCTTGTACAATCCCTAGTATCAAAAAAAAAAAAAAAAAAAAAAAAAAGGTCAAGAATTTTGGCCTGAAGCATCAGAATGATTATGTTGCTGTTTGTTGACACGGGGAGTTCTTACTTATTGCCTGAAGCTGGTAGGAAAAGCAAGGGTTGGGTTTGGTTTGGAACATGTTAATTTTAAGGGCCAGCAAGATAGCTCAGCAAACTAAGCACCTACTTAGGCAAGGTCAGGGAGCAAAGTCTGAACCCCAGCACTACATGCCACACGGGCCTCACCCCTGGGTGTGCTGAGCTAGCTACCAAGACAAGATGTGACGGTGAATACCTGTAATCCCAGCACTAAGGAAGCTAAAAACTGAAGGTTCACTATGAGTCCGAGCTGCGTAGTGAGCTCACAGCTCACTGTGCTAAATACATTTTTTAAAAGAACATATTAACTTTAAGATGTTTCCGGGGCACCTAGGCAGTTGGATATAAGAAGCTGGAATTCAGGCACTGTGGCTCTGGATGACAGATCTTACTAAGGGCTGCTGGCTTACTGGTGGCATCTGAAGTTCTGCCTAAAAAGCTTTGACCCAGGGTCTCAACAACGTCCAGTGCCCAGCCCCTGGAGCTGTGCTGGGGCAGCCCACAGTGCATAGACCCGCACCCATTCCATAACCTCTTAAGCTCTGACCACTTCAGAGCTGCTGCAGCAAGTTGAGGTTGGCCCTGTCCAGAGTCAGCTGCTCACCCCGTAAGTTTGGATTCCAAAAGTCATGGTAGGTTGACAGCTGAAAATTTACTGTGTTTGGTTTTTGCCTGTGAGAAGGTGGATTCATCTGCACCCGTGGAGCCTGGGACTTGCGAGGAGCTTGGAGCAGCCAGGCCTGGCAGGAGAGAGCCTTCCTGGTGATCCTGTTTCTGCTTTTGAAGGTGAAACTGCAGGTGACAGACCTGGCCATTCACAAGAAAAGGAACCGGCTGAGCAGTGCCCGTCTCTCTGTCT
>PVJA010035141.1:0-22043 GCA_004027025.1 Myocastor coypus
TTTTTTTTTTTTTTTTTTTTTTTTTTTTTTTTTTTTTTTTTTTTTTTGGTACTGAATTGAACTCAAGACCCTACGCTTGCCAGGCAAGCCCTTATTCCACTGAGCTGTCTCCCTGGCCCCCGAGGATTCCATGTGTGACCAGAAGACTCAGGATTCCATGTGTGACCAGAAGACTCTCAACAGGAAACGGGAGTCATCCTCTCATTAAGATGACTTAGGGTGAGGAAGCAGCTCCCTGGTAGAGCACATGGCTAGCAGGCATGAGGTCCTGGGTTCTTTGTCTAGTAACACACACACACACACACACACACACACACACACACTAAGGAAGTGGGTTTAATAAGCCAAATGTTTCAGCGGTGTGGGCCCGAGAACTGGAGGTGTGGCCAGTGGTAATGTGCTTCCCTAGCATGCACAAGGCCCTAGGTTCCATCCCCAGCACTGCAACTTTTTTTTTTTAATTTTAGGAAAGGGTCTACAGGGTCTTCAGGGTCTCACTACTAGACTAGACTCATAGTGATCACCTGTTTACAGCCTCCCGAGAGCTGGGATTACAGGCACACACCACCACACCCAATCTCAGTTGCTGTTCTGGGGTTAGAACCCCCGGTCCCTGTACCTGCTCATAGGTGCTTTAATCTGCTGAGCTATTTGGACAGCCCTCCCAGAACCACAATTTAAAGCTAAATTTGTGACAGGGAATAAGGAGATCACAAAGGAGAGTGCAATATCCTGGGGCTCTTCACAACAGAGAGGCCCAACAGGATGAGGAAGAGAGAGATACAGAGAGATGCTATGTCAACAGCACCATCCTCTGTGATCTAACGTGAACCTATAAGAAGAGTGCCAGGAGAGTAAACGCCAGAAGCCAAGTCTCCTCCCTCCTTCTGGTTTTCTGGTGCTGCTCATTAACTAGGCCTTGCTGGCAGCCGACAAGCAGTGGTGCCCTCATGGTGCTGCTCAATCAGACCATGTTCCTGGGTAGAATGCAGAGGAGAAGGGTAGAGAGAGATGCCTGGCGCACTGCAAAGATCTTCCTTACTGATTTTCATCTATTGGCTTTGAGATTGCCAGCGTTAACCCATAAACTTCCAGATTTGTCATTTTCCCAATGGGGTATCAGTTGCATCCGATACGTTTGTGTTGGCCTTCTGTGAGCACCGATTTATATGGTTGGTTATCCAGATTGTGTAGAAAAGAAAGAAGCAGAAAAGGGAATTGCTGGAATATCTGCTTAGAAGCGACATCATCATGACCCATCTGCCACAGAGATGGCTGGACTAGTCTCTATCTTTTTCCTTTAATTTTTAGAGAAATGTGACCAAGACATAAGCTTCATTATTATATGTCTATGTTAGCAGGGATCCAAATGTAAAAGTTTTTTTCTAAGAATTTCTTTGAAATATTTGGATATGTGTGCCAAACTTTTGTTAATTTACTAAACTTCCATTTTTTAAGAGTTTGTGTTGGGTGTGGTCTCTCACATCTAGAATCTCAGTTATAGGCAAGTCTGAGACAGAACAGTTCCAAGTTCGGGGCCAGCTTGGATAACTTAATGAGACCATATCTCAAACTTACAGTTGGAGGTGGGGTGTGGCTCAGTGACATAGTATTTGCCCCTCTCAATCAAGGCCCTGGGTTCATTGTATCTCCTTCAGAGAGCCTATGCATAGTGTCTTTTTTTTTTTTGTCTTTTGAGACAAGGTCTTGCTATGCCATTCAGGCTGACCTTGAGCTCAACTTTGTAGCCCAGGCTGGTCTCAAACTCACACTGATCCTCTTGCCTCAGCCTCCCAAGTGCTGGGATTACAGGTGTGCGCCACCATGGCCCAGCCATAGTTTGTTTTAATTTGCATTCTTTCCACAAGTCTTTGAAAGAGCAATTCTATCCTACTAATATGTTTTGAAACTGTCTCAATGTTATTTTTCATTAAAAGTAATAAAAAAGTTACAGTAAAAAAAAAAAAAGAGAGAGCAATTCTATACAACAAGAGAAATGGCCTACCAATTAGGTGAAATCAAACCAAAGAATGGAAGAAAGAATCATCACTGAAGAGCTCATTACATGGCGTCCCCTGTGGAAAGCAACCCTTGAGTTGACCATGATTTTTTTTTTTCTCACAGTGGATCTGGCAGTCATGGGCACAGCTTGGCTAAGCCTCTTTCTAGCCCATGCTGAATGTTTCGCTCCTCCTGCCCTGTCCCTTCTGTCGTGTTCCTTGTATGTTGTAAGTTCTAGCTGTTGCCCCGAAATGTATTTCCTAGAAACAGGAACACGGAGTTGAAGGCACGGTTCATGACGACCTAGCTCATCGTCCCTCGCAGGCAGTGCTCTTTTGTGTGAGCTCTCTCACAGATGGCCACCCAGCCTGCGTTTGAGCATCTTGTAGGACAGGGAACCCTCTGCTTGGCAATGCAGCTTGCTGGGATGTGGGCGAGCTCATGCTGCTAACCAGGTCACTTTCCATTGAGCTGAAACTCTACTTTTCACACTCTGAGGGTGATGTGGAAGAGCACACTAGTGAAGACCCTGGCTCTGAGCCAGGCTGTCTTCGTTTGCATTCCAGTTCCCTCACTCACCATCCGCGGGCCGTCATGCATGCTATTTAACCTCCAAACCAGTTTATTTTTCTGTGAGTGATAGAACACAAGTGGTTTGCAGAATATCAATTTACTTTTTTATTTATTTTTGCTATATTTATTTATTTATTTGGACTAAGGATCAAACCCAGGGCCTTGGGCATGGTATGCAAGTGATCTAACCTCTGAGCATATCTCCACATCATACCAGTTTAGATAAGACAGCACTGAGACTCCTAGAATTCTCTTCCTCGGTTGATTCTGGTTCAGGATTAGCCATGGAAGCAACCGGATGGCAGAAATAAGGGAGGAAGGAGGATGCAGAGCTGGGCCGTGGCCGTTGCCCTACATCACCACAGATGTGCTGGCTTGCAGTATTTGTGCAGGGGAGCGACACAGCCTGCCACTCCTCCCCTTCTGGCTGGCTCTTCTCCCTCAGTATCTCCACATCCCAGGCTAACCTGGTACAAAGTCCATTCGGGAAGAGTGCCTGCTCTCCTGGAGGTAACGGCATCTTTGAAGCTGTGTACACTTACAAACAGTGTAAGATAAACATTCTTCGAAGGCACCAGGGTGGCTAAGATGAGATCTGACCAGAGGCTCAGATGTAGGTTTCTTGTCAAGAACCCATTTCATGGGCCATAAGTGCCAAACTGTGGAATAATGCAGCAGCCACTGGCGCCCTGACCACCCCCATGCTCCAACTCTGAACCAGCTCTAGGTTTTGCTTTCCTTTGGAATAGGTGGCAGAGTCATCAACTAACAAACCAACCTGACCATAGATGAGGCCAACAAGTGGGGACATGAGGTAACCCCACAGAATAAGCAGGCCCAGGGAGAAGGTTCAGCCCTGACCATCACTGCAAGTCGAAAGAAACCCCTAGAGCTATTGTAAGCTACCAAAACAGCATCAAGTTTTATTCCAAAAGTGGCTCACAGCATGGCAGAGTTGGAGAAGAAACCCAGTGGTCTACCTACCATATCGTCAGACACAGTTTATTCAGGTCCTATTTTGGGAAGGAGTTGTTTAAGACCGAGCCACTGAATAGTTACAGAATAACTCCACTTCAGCATGCTTGAGTTAGGTTCTAGCAGTAAAAGATAGCTACAGGAAGTACCCACAGAGATAGTGTGGGCTGAACATAGACCCCTTGCCTCAAGAAAAGATTAAACTCAGGTCAGGAAACACACAAGAGCCGCCCTTGATAGTAAGACACTAGACCCAGTGAGTGTGGCTCGCAGAGGAGACTGGTTCAAAAACTGTTGGCATTTGGATCAACGATCTGTTGGAATCTCTACCCTGTGGCAGGGGTCATAGGGCTGGTTGCTTTTCCCACTTACCAAAGGAGCAAGGAGATGCTTCTGCTTGGGCAATTACCATAGTGCTGGGTGAATGGGCAGAGAGGCATCTGTAGGAAGAAGGGTGCCTAAGCACCATAAGTCATAAAGCTAGTTGGGGAAAATTATGACTACCGGGGACTTCTAGAGTTTGAGACTTTATTCATGATCCCTGGGATTATGTGTTTTAGTACTGATTGGATTATGGGTCTGAGTCCTTTTGGGTTTATGGGGGTAGCCTAAAGCGGATAGGCTGAGACAGAGAGCTGAATGTAATATAAAGAGAGACAGAGAGACAGACTTATGCTGTTGCTCTCTGCTCCCCTGGTTGTTCTGTTGCCTCTGTCGTTATTGTTGCTGTCCTGCTGCCATGCACTGCTGCTCTCTGCCATGTGCCTCTCAGCCTTGGAGCCGGCCAAATATGGACTGAAACCTCCAGTAACTGTGAGCTAAATAAACCTTTCCTTCCTTCGTTTTGGTTGTTGGGTATTTATCCCAGCAGTGAGAGAAAAGTAACTAAGACACCCTCTAATTTTTCTTTTACGCTATTGGCAACAGTCCTCAAATGGGCCTTCCACATCGAGAGCCACACTGAGTCAGTTCATCTGGGTGCTGCAAATTGACTGTTAGTTAATCCACCACTGGATAACCTTTAGCCAGTTATCCAAGTAAAGAAAAATAAGATCCAAATCAATCCAATAAAAAGTAATAAAAGGTGAAATCGCAGTGGACATTGCTAAAATCCAGATTATTAGCAACTATTTCATAAAGGCACATGCCAATAAATTGGAAAATTCAGTAGAAATAGATAGATTACAAGATACCTATAAACTGCCAAAACTAAACAGAGAAGATACAAAACCCCTGATTAATACAATAACAAGCAATAATATTAAAGCAGTAAGAAAAAACCTGCCAATTAAGAACAGCCCACATCCTGACGGAGTCACTCCTGAATTCTGCAAGAGCTTCAGGGAAGATCTAACACTAAGACTCCTCAAACATTTTAATGGAATTGAAAAAATAGGGCCGGGGATGTAGCTCAGTGGCGCAGCGCCTGCCTAGCAAGCGCAAGGCCCAGAGTTTGATTCCCGGTACCAAAAAACAAAATAGTAAAAAGACCAAAAAAAAAGTCCCTTTGGAAAAAAAAAAAAAAAGAAATTGAAAAAATATATAGAGTGCTCCAAAATCATTCTCAGAAGCCCGCATCACTCTGACTCCAAGACCTGATCCAACCAAAAAAGAGAACTATAGTTGAATCTCTTTTACGAATGTGAATGCCAACATCCTCAGTAAAATACTGGCAAACAGAATGCAACAAACCATGAAAAAGACATACATCATGACAAGTAGGTTTCATTCCATGAATGCCAGAATACAACTAAATTGTATTCTTGTGCAATACGTACAACTAAATAAATGTAATGTGTCACATAAACAAAAGCAAGAACATAAGACCCTTGATCATCTCAATAGACACAGGGAAATCTTTGACAAAATCCAACACCCAACATCCATTATGATTTAAAAAAACTGAATCAATTATGTATAGAAATCTGGGCGTGGTGGCGCACACCTGTAATCCCAGCACTCAGGAGGCTGAGGCAGGAGGATCAGTGTGAGTTTGAGACCAGCCTGGGCTACAAAAGTGAGCTCAAGGCCAGCCTCAACTGCATAGTGAGACCCTGTCTCAAAAAGACAAAAAAAATATGTATAGAAGGACTTTATCTCAATCTGTGTAAAGACATTTGTGACACATCTATTGCCAACATCATATTAAATGAGAAAATACTGAACACTTTCCCTCTAAAATCAGGAACAAGGAGAGGCTGTCCACTATCACCAGTCTCATTCAATATAGTTCTCAGAACATCAGCCAGAGAAATCAGGCAATAGAAAAGAAAAGAATACATATACATATACATATACATATACATATACATATACATATACATATACATATGCACATATATACATATACATATACATATGCACATATATACATATACATATACATATACATATACCTGTACATATACATATGTGGGAGAAGTCAAATTATGATCATTTGCAGATGACACGATCCTCCACATAGAAGACCCCCAAAAAAACTACTAAGTCTCCTACAGTTAATAACCAATTTCAGTAACATAACAGTGTGCAAAGCAACACCCCTAAATCAAGTGTTCCTGTACATGAATAATGAATTCACTGAAAAAAAGTAATTAGGAAACCAGTATTATTTTCAGTGGTATCAAGAAAAATTAAATACTTACAAATTAACCTAACCAGAAAAATGAATGACTTCTACAAAGAAAACTTTAGCACTCTGAAAAAGATCACAGAAAATATCAGAAAATGGAGACTCTGGTTTCTAGGTATGCAGAACAAATATAGGCAAGTGTGTATACAGCACTTCTAAGACTGATATATAGATTCAACAACATTGGGATCAAAATGCCGACAGTGTTCCTCACAGATCTAGAGAAAACAATCCTAAAATTCATACAGAACCAGAAAGGACCCAGAATAGCAAAAGCAATCTGGGTAATAAAAGCAAAGCAGGAGGTATCACAACCTTGGATCTAAGGTTATATTACAAAGCTACAATGAGAAAAACAGTGTTGTACTGACACAAAGACAGAAATGTATAGCAAGACCCCGTCTCAAAACACCAAAAGAGAAACAGACATGAGGTCAACAGTCCTAAAGAACAGAAGAACAGAAACAAACCCAGGTACATTCAGCTATATGATCTTGGACAAAGGAGCCAAAAATATATACTAGAGGAAAGATAGCCTCTTTTATAAGTAGTGCTTGAAGACGTTACTGTCATTATGCTGAAGGCCGAGTCTAGAACCACATGTCTCATTGTATGCTAAAGTCAAAGTGGATCACAGATCTTGAAGATATAAGCATAGGAGAAGGACTCTCACAACAGATAGCTGGGTGTGGTCGCGCACACCTGTAATCCCAGCACTTGGCAGGCTGAGGCAGGAGGATCAGTGTGAGTTCAAGACCAGAATGGGCTACAAAAAATCACAGAAACCCAGTGGCACAAAAAATAGTAGCAAAAATCAATGGATGAGATTATATCAAATTTATAAAGCTTCTACACAGCAATGGAAAGCCCAGTGAGTGAAGGGACAGCATACAGAAAGTGGGAAAACGGTTTTTGCCTGCTATCCTTCACAAAGGACAGACGTCTAGAACACTTGAAGCACTGAAGAGACTTTGATGCACCAACTAAAAACTGGGCATGTGAAATGAATAGACACTTCTCTAAAGAAGTACAAGTGGCAATTAAATATAAGAAAAATGTTCAGCATCACTGACTGTTGAAGAAATGCAAATTAAGAAACCACCAATAGTTCATCTTACTCGGGAAAGAAAGGCTAGCATCAAAAAATAAAGGACAATAAATGGGCTGTAGGGGAGAAGGAATATTTCTACCCTGCTGGCAGGAATGTGAATTAGTACAGTCACTATAGAAATAGTATGGAGATGCCTCAGAAAGGTACAATTAGAAGTTCCACTCTATCCATGCCCCTTGTAGGTATCTTCCAGACTTAAAGCCAATATTACAAGGATACATGCATGCCCATTGTTTTTTGTCTTTTTTTTTTTTTTTTTGTCTTTTTGAGACAGGGTCTCGTTGTGCAGTTCAGGCTGACCTTCAGCTCACTTTTGTAGCCCAGGCTGGTCTCGAACTCGCACCGATCCTCCTGCCTCAGCCTCCCGAGTGCTGGGATTACAGGCGTGTGCCACCACGCCTGGCTTTTTTTTTTGTCTTTTTGAGACAGGGTCTCATTATACAGTTCAGGCTGGTCTTGAGCTCACTTTTGTAGCCCAGGCTGGTCTTGAACTCACACTGGTTTCCTCCTGCCTCAGCCTCCCAAGGGTTACAGGCTGGGATTACAGGCGTGCGCCACCATGCCTGTGCATGCCCATTTTTATAACGGCACAATTCAGAATAGCCACATCTTGGAAACAGCGTATATTCCACCAACAGATGAGTGGATAAAGAAAATATGATTTTTATACCTAATGGAGTATTACTTTGCCACAAAGAAGCATAAATTTTAATCTATTTTAGAAAAATACATGTACTTTAATGAAATAAGTCAGATGTATAAGCTTTAATATCACATTGTTATAAGAAATTAAAAAATATATCACATTGTTTCTCTTATATGAGAAACCCAAAATATAAACAGTAAAATAAAACATGGATAACAGGAAGTAGGGAAATAGATCGTTTTCAAATAGGGAGGGGATTCAGAGATGGAGGGAGAACCTAGGTGCGGTCCCATTTACCTGTGATCTCCGCAGTCTGGAGGCTGAGGGAGAAAGATCGTTGTAAGCTCCAGGCCAGGCCAGCCTGGACTATCTAGTGAGACACTGCCCCCCCAAAGAAAAGATGGAGGGACGGGAGAGAGAGGGAAGCAAAAGCGTTGAAGAAAGACTTGAGATGTCATATATATATATATATATATATATATATATATATATTCTCCATATGGGTTGTAATCATTATGTACTAGAACATGTAGGAATAGAAAATAAAAACTGAAATATACCTGAAGCCCTGGGTTCAATTCCTGGCATCACAAGAAAAAAAAAACAAAAAAACTGTAGAATCATTATTATTTTGTAAGGTCTATAATACAATTTCTTATACTTCAGTGATTCTGCTTCTTTGGGCGAACTTTAATGGTGCCAACACATCATGAATAATAAACCAAATAATGTACACCAATGACTTGGTAACGGGCCTGGAATACAGTGCCTGCAGTCTGTGAGTCTGTAGTATTCTCCAACTATGTGATCACTATCTCCATTCTTCAAGGAATTACATAACACTTTCCCTTCCACCTGACCCCCAGTGAACCCACATATCTAAATCCATACTTTCTTATCTGTCCAGTAAAACTCTGTGACAGGTACTAGAAGAGTGAGTTTCTTAAATATCTGTGTGGCTCTTGGACTAACTATAGCTTAGTTGGTTTCCTATTAATATGCTGTTGCTAAACCTGCATATTTAGGTTTTCTCAAGTGTTAAATACAATTTATGGATAGCATTAGTGTGCTATTTATAAATCTTATAATTGCTGTATAAAATAAGTGCAATTACTTTCATTTGTTCTTTGATTAGTACTGAACACAATTCAAACAGACTTAATTCACTTTAATTTAATTCATCTTAAACAATTAATCCCATTTATAAACTTATTTAATTCCCTTTATTAAACTACATTCACAAGTTTAATATATTTGAACTTTCCAAGCCCTTGAAGTTCCTGACAAGCCATAAATATAATCCTAACAAATTTCTACCAGTGAGTTAAATTGCTCTGGTGAAGATAATAAACTAAGCCTGTAATTTTGAGTTCTTACAAATATTTCAATATCATTAATACACTTGGTAAAATTCTCTTAAATTTTTGAATCTGAAACTATAAATCAAAACCAATTTTGCAAGACTAATCTGACATACTTCCCAAAATGTTCAATTCTCTTAAACATTACAGAGAGATTATTTTTAATTTACACAAAATTATCTTTGCTATGATTATTGACTTTATTATATCATACTCAATTCTCCCCAGAAATGAAAAGACACTTATTGAAGTAAGAGTAGCAAATCTACAATAGACTGAACTGAAATCCAAAGGGGGCTTTGCCCTCAGGATGTGTTTGCTTATTAAATTCAAGACCAAGACACAAGATCTAAGAGCTTTTCGTTCCTAAGTGAATCCTCCTCAGCCACAGGATACGCACAATCTCTCACTTTTATAGCTATCTTACTGATGGGAGACACAGCACCATATCTTCCATGTGAAGTTTTACCCATGTCATTTTGGCAATAAGTAATCTATACGCTCTCTCAGATTAAACACCCTTCATCCCTAATAGGTTTCTGTCTTTTTCTTTTGTACAGGGTCTACTGTACTACTGACTCATAGTGATCCTCCTGCTTGTACCTTCTGAGTGCTGGGATTGTAAGCATGCGCCACAACGCCCGGTCTCCCTCACTGGCTCAGCACGTTGGAGAGTGGGGCTGGCCCGGAAGGCGGGGCCAGGAACCGAACCCTGGCCCCTGCGCTTCCCTAAGCAATAGTGCTTAATCCGCTGAGCTATACTGCCAGTCCTTCATGTGAAACATTTTAATTTACATTTCTGTATGTTTGTATGTACTGTAGTGCTGCATATGAAGCTCAAGGCCTTGCAAGTATGAGTAAGGTGTGATTGAAAAATATGCTATTTTTTTTTATCCGTTATTCATTTTAATGAGAAAAAGATAAAATAGCAATTAAATAGTTTCAAAACTCGTTAGCGGGATGGTTACAATAATTAATATATTGCCTATTATTGTCTTCATAGTAGTTATTCAGAGGACAAGATGTAGTCATGATATCTTGTCTAAACAATATTAGTACAAACCTCATTGAACTAAGAGAAAGTAGCTGTATCTCTATGATAACTATTGTATGTATATATATATATATATATATATATATACACAGCTGTATCTCTATGATAACTACTATATATATATATATATATATATATATATATATATATATATATATTCCCCCTACAAATTGGTCCTATAGATCCTTTTTTGTTTTGTTTTGTCAGAGACAGGTGTTCCATGGCAGTTAGAGAAGTTGTATTTGGAGAAGTCTTTAAAGGACCTTTTCATACATGAAGCCAGTCTAAAGCGTTTAGGTACTTGAATTTAGCAAAATAACCTAATATAGTTCAATATTCCATAATACTAGTGGGCTATCAGCAGCACTGATATTGTCAGAAGTTGTTAACTTAAGGGCCTCAGTTCAATCTCAAGTTCCAAAAAAAAAAAAAAAAAAGTTGTTGACTTGAGTCTTTTAGAGCTCAGCATATTAATATGGTATTACGTTTTTATGCCTTGTGGTTAAAATTTTCTGCTAGATGGTTAAGACGAAGTTAAAGTAAGACCTATATAACTAAAAATGTATCTGACAAGGTCAGTCATATCCCCTCAGGATTTATCATGAAACCATTTATTTATTTTTTTTACTTTTTTTTAAATATTTTTTTTGAATTTTTAAAAATTTTATTTATTTATTTTTTTTCTTGTTTCAGAACCTTTGTTTATTCACTAATTTTTATGGCCGGCTCAGCCTGCCCTGAGGGCAGGGCTGGCGCAGCATGTGGTGCCAGGCATCGAACCACGGTTCCTGAAGCCGTCCAAGCTTTCCCTAGCAGGCGCTTTTAGACCACTGAGTCATCCTGCCGGGCCCCTCATGAAACCATTTACAGCACCTTGAAGATTGATTTTGGGGGGAGGGGTGCTGGCTCAGGCTGTCTTAAGTGCAATGCAGGTCTGGTATGGCATGTGGAGCTGGGAATCGAACCGCAGTTCCCTGTGCCTTACTGGTTTGTCCGAGCAGGTGCTTAAACAACTGAGCTAACCGGCAAGCCCCTGAAAAATATGGTAAATTTTCCCTTTAAAAAAGTGTTATAGTAAAATACACATCAGAAAATCCTCCCTTTTGCTTTCCACATATTTGTCCTTTTATTCTTGTCACCTCTCAAGCAATTCTGGTCTTCTTTTGTATCCTTCTTTGCATGGTTGTAGCTGCTTCAAAGTCCTGAATCAATTCAAAACATTGACCTGTGTGGTCAGTCTGACTTTGAGGAAGAGCCAGGAGTCACATAGCGAAGGTCAACGTAGGTAAGGACAGAGCACAGTGCCTTCTCAAGCCTGTGCTTTCGTTGGATGGCACTTGCTAGCAGCAGCCAGTGCATTTTTTTGCTTGATTGTTTTGTTTTGTTTGTGGGACCAGAGTTTGAACTCATGACCTTGCACTTGCGAGGCAGGCACTTGTGCCACAGAGTTATCTCCCCATCCCCTTGCCACTGTTTTGTTGATCACGCCTTATAAAGACACTCATGAAAGAGGACTTCCAGAGTTGCTTCAGAAAGAGGCAAGAACTGTGAGGTAATTGTGTTTCAAACTAGGGAGCATATACCGAGGGGGATTAGTGGCAATGTGCCTGGTGCTGTAATGACGGCCTTAGAATGTAAGTCCTCACCATATATTATGATCACACTTTGTAGACCCTAAGTTCATGGGAACCACTTTTAGCTTCCCGTTTTCCCCAGCACACTTCAGGACGTCACAGCTCTTCCATCTGATGTTTGACTTGAAAATCCAGGGATTAATCAAAATGTGAAACAAATATAAGCAGGAATGAAATATGATATTTTTGAATTTTTATTCAAATGTTAATGGCTAAAAATAACTTTTCTTCTTTCTTGTCTCTTTTGAATTTTATTGGATATTACACTGCGTGTAATCAGCCACCACATTTGGCATTTACAGTAGGCATTAAACTGCGTTTGGCTAGCAGTCTCTGAGTGTGCATAGGGCGGGGAGTCGAAGGAACTTCTGGCATTTGAGGTAAGACAACACCTCGCTGTCTGAGACTCTTTCTGAACTGCAGCACTTTTACCATCCCTGTCTGCTAGGTACTAAATGCCACTAGCAGCCCCCAATCATTGTGACACCATAAGTGTCCCCTAGCTGGGCCCACCTGCTGAGAGCCATTGGGTGGAACTATGCTGGTTTCTGATTCAGCTCTGCCCCTAGCTATGCCTTGATCTCCTGCTGGGCATGGTGGTGCACACCTGCAATCCCAGCACTTGGGAGGCTGAGGCAGGAGGATCAGTGTGAGTTCGAGACCAGCTTGGGCTACAAAAGTAAGCTTAAGGCCAGCCTGAACTGCATAGTGAGACCTTGTCTTAAAAACACACACACACACACACACACACAAAAAGACTTGATCTTCTAATTCCTACATTCCTCTCTAATAAAATTATCAGGGTGCATTATATCTCAGAAATCCAAATCCTCAGGCTCCAAGGTCATGTATATCTTATTTGACTCTCAAAAGCATTCCACTGGGACCTTTTCACTCACAGTTGATCTAGTTAGCAGAATTTAATTTAATTTGTTGGTACTAATGAACCAATAGATCACCTACTAGTACTACTCCTCTCACTAAGTTCCAGTTAAATGGGGGTATTGCTTAAAACTCATATGAATTTTAGGAAAGACACAAACACTCAAGGCACAGCAGTCCTTAAACACGTAACTTTCACCGATGTTTTCACAATAATACCATAAACCCTGTGTGTAAATGAGCCCCCCAAAGCCTCATGTACTCTTCGTTGGGGGGGGTGGTTTGATATAGGGTGTGTAGTGCTGGGTTACGGAGCACGATACACGGATTAGGGGGAGGTTTGGCTAATGGAAGCGCCACCCTGTGTACGGATGGTGGGAAGCATTAGACTTGTAGCCTGGATGGAATAGAAAAAGGGCTGAAGAAGGCAGGCTGCTTGTTCTGCCTGCTGCTTGGCTGCCTTCTGCCTGCCACCCCAGGAACTGGTTCTCCTCTGGAAAGCCCATCTGGGTGCCATGCTGCCTTGGAGCCAGTGAACTGGGGACTGAAATCTCTGCAAACTGAGCAAATGAACTTCTGTTCCCTTAACTTGTGGGTGTGAGATGGCTTAGCCTAGCAACGGAAGAAGTAACTAAAGCCATACTCCTGTCCTTTACAATCAGTCCTATTGGGGCCAGGGAGATAGCTCCATGCAACAAGTGCTTGCCTGGCAAGTGCAAGGTCATGAGTTCAAACGCCAGTCCCAGCGGTACAATCAACCCTATTTGAAACTGCCATTTACAGTTGTTTTGTAGGGTAAAAATACAGCTATCATTAACTTTCTTTTGTAATTATGTCTCTTTGGTCTTTTAAAGCAGAGACCTTCTTTCATGTTAGTTCATGATCCTCACTATTACAAACAACCGGATATTTTGTAAGATGTCTCACATTCTGACTTGATATGATTATTTCCCTGTTGCAACATTTAAATTGTTTCTCTTTCCTAGTTAATCTGTAAAGGGGGAGTTTCCATTTCTGTGAGAAGAATCAATTGCATTATTCATGATTAATATTTGTCTCGCTTGGGAAACAAATGTCTTCTAAGAGGGGCAGAGGAGCTTTTGGGAGGTGATAGGTCACGGAAGAGCTAACCTTAGCTGCCTGAGGGGAGGCCTGGCTGGAGAAAGCGGGGCACTTAGGTCACTGACTGGAACAGCAGCATAGTCTTTTTTTTTTTTTTTTTTTAGAGTAAAAATAGCAAAACCAAGAATATTTTTAAAAAGTGACAAGAGTACATATAGTGCAGAATTTCAAAACAAGAAAAATTTAACAATGGTTGCATTACACATTTTCATCATCAAATCAGTATAGACCAACAGACATAGGTATGTAAGACTGATTGAACAATTAAACATTAACATTTTCAACGAACATTAACTTTTTTTTAACTCTTCCAAATGCATTTTGTATTTAAGTCACTCTTTTAAAAAAAATTATAGGGGATGAGACTGCAGAAAACACAAGGTCCTGAGATTGATTCCTGGTACCACCCAAAATTTATTTATTTATTTATTTCTTCTTTTGAGTCCTTAAACTAGGGAAACTATATAATATTTGCATATGTAGGTCTGGTTTATTTCACTTATGAGTATACGTTCAAGATACATCCATTTATATATGAAATCTTCTAGTTTATCATTCCTTATAGCTGAATAATATTCCATTTTATGAAAATACCACATCTTTTACAACCATTCTTCAGATGATGGACATTTTGGTTGTTTCCAGGACTTAGCTATCGCAAGTTGTAAACCGCAGCACGTTCTTGTCCCCAACCCTTCCTCTCTCTGTAGCTCTTCCTGCTGTCTCTGTTTCCCCACTGCCTCCAAGCCAGCTAGCTGACCATGGGCTCAAACCACAACCCAAAATATCCCTTTTATGCTTTAAATTGTGTTTGTCACGGATCTTGGGTCACAGCGACAAAAAGCTGCGTAAACCAAATGTTCTGCAATATAAAGGTTTGTAATATAATTCAAAGACAAAGGCCCAGAGACCTAGTGAAACTGGACGATCTAAACAGCACCTACTTTTCCATTGAAGAATGGGATCTTTCATCCATTTTAGGCTTTCACGGTTTCCCCTATAACTTAAAGCTCTTCATTATAAAATTACTGCAACCGTTTTCTGCTGCTGTCTGTGGAACAATGCCTGATGCGGCGGGAAAACCCAGTCTTCTGTGCACAATAAACATGCAGTGGTGTTGTGCACTGTTGTTAGTGTGTAGAGATGCTTTCTGTTATTTTTTCACAGAGTTTAGCAAAATAGAGATTGTGCCAGTTTTATCATGTGTTCTCCATTTATTAACCAGAGTTTTTCAGAAAAGAAAAGCTTTCTTTTCCAGCTGGGACTATTTTATGACTCCTGAAACATAATTCTTACTGAAAAGATAAAAGCACTGAGACCTTCCTCTTTAACAACCAATTTTCTGAGTTTGTATTATGTATAAAAACTACTTCTAATGTTTAAATATAAGATTTGTTTTTTGTGTGAGGCTTTAAGCAATTTTTTCTTATGTGGCTGCTCACTATTTTGTATGCAGATGGGCACAAAATTTAATCAGCAAGAGCTTCTTTTAATCTAGTTGTATTATCCTTCCAACACAGTTCCATAACTTTCAAGTAAATCTTTGCTTATGATGCAGAAAGATACATCAGAGTGGTCAAAACAAAAAAAAAAGGAGGACATGGGCTGGTGAGATAGCTTAGTGTTCTAAAGCGCCTGCTTAGGAAAGCTTAGGCAACCGAAAGGACCACAGTTCAATCCCCAGTACCACACCCCACAGCAGGCTGAGCCAACCATGACAGAGAGAGAGAGAGAGAGAGAGAGAGAGAGAGAGAGAGAGAGAGAGACAGAGACAGAGACAGAGACAGAGACAGAGACAGAGACAGAGACAGAGAGATGGACATAAAAACCCAGAATTCAAGAGGATTCCTTCTGGCAGAGCCTACAGACACTGGGAAGGTATTATGAGTAGTTTTATGCCAGGATATGTATTAAGTTCGTGAAATGAGAAAATTCCATTTTATTGATCTTTTTAGAGAACTTGCTTTCAGTTTTATTGATTTTCTCTTATTGATATTTCAAATTAAAGTGTAAAACTATAGCATTTTTTTCTTGTACTTCTTTTACCATAGAAATCCTGATTCCTAATAATATCAGCTAATTCTTCATTGCTGAGGGTCTAACTCTGTGGTAGGAATATGTGCTTAGCATGCACAAAGTCCTTGCTTCAGAGGCTAGCACACAGCCACACAACCATAATTATTTATTTGTTCCATATTAGTATGCTGTATATATAACAGTTCTAAAATAATAATAAGGATGTTGGACCTGTCATCTTCCCCAGACCTGCCATGCCATTTTTTCTTTTTCTTTTTGAGACAGGGTCTTGCTATGTAGTTCAGGCTGGCCTTCAGCTCACTTTTGTAGCCTAGGCTGGTCTCAAACTCGCATCGATCCTCCTGCCTCAGCCTCCCAAGTGCTGGGATTACAGGTGTGCTCCACCACGCCCGGCTTGCCATGCCATTTCGACTGGCCACAGGGTGCCTGGACTGAGCCCCAGCTCCCGGACTCAACCCGTCACCCCTGAGCCCTAGCCCAGACCCCACTGCCATCCTGACTGGATCAACCAGAAGACTCAGCTCTGGTCCATCCGCTGACTTATCAACAACCTGAGTTCAGATTTTACCCAACTTCCCAACCAAGGCTCACATTGGCCAGGTAAGAACTCTCTCAGCTCCAGTACATCCCCTAACTCGACAATTGCCCAAACCCTGACTAAACGCATAATCCCCACACAGCCAACCACCGTCCTGACCCATGAGGCCTTGAGGTAGCCAGCCGCATGAGCTCCAATTCACAGCCAAGCACATCTGGAGGGGAACAAGCTTGGAGGATCCAGGCCCAAATTTCCATAGGTGCTAGCTGCATAAGTTCAGCAAGGTGCAGAGATCACTGTTATAAAAAATGGTAAAGAGGAAGAGCAAGATCCAATCCCAGATCTGAAGTCCACACAAAACAAATACAGGAAACACTACCATGGAAGAAAATGGGAATTATGCAGATGAAATCTCTGAATCAGTAGCAGCCAAGGTTGAAAGGCAAGTGTAGATATATATAGAGCAACTCAGAACAGAGACAACAAGTGAAGTAAAAAAAGAAATGTATGAAAAAATAATAAAGATGTTATTACCAACAAATTGTAGAATGAGGTTAAAAGTTTGTTTGCCTTTTTTTTTTTGTCTTAGACTATATACCAATAAATATATCCAGATTTTAGTCTTGTAATGATACATCAAGTAATTGTTCTTTCTGTGCAGTAATATTGCCTGCTGTGTAAAAAAACGTAACAGGTTTTTTTTTAATCACATTCTATAAGGGTCTATTAGAATATCAATGATTGATGGAAAATACTCGTTCCATGTTGTCTAAGGCATTTAATATTTAGAAAGACAGTGATGTTAAGCTCTAGTACCTATGTTATAGAGTAATAGTATCGCTAAGCTTCTCTCCTGGAGGGTTAAGAACCTAAGTTTGCAGACCAAAAATTAGAGAAAAAGAAGGGCTACAAGGATAGCAGATATTTTGGCCCTAACCTTTCAAGGTCAGTGATGACTCAGGACATAAAAGAACCTGTGCTGTGACATCCTGTAGCTCAGTGGTTTCCCAAATTTTCTGTTCAAGGAGATTATGGGGCCACAGAAGTAAGGGATCAATGATGTATAGTGTGCCTAAGGAGAGGAATCTAGAGAGAAAACATTCTCTCAGACTTCGACAGAGAGCAAAGTGGTTAAGCAATAGCCGTGACTCATCCAGATGGCTGACACTGGCAACAGTTCTAAAAAGCACTGTACATGGTTTCAAAGTAAATCCTGAGAGGATTTTATCAACCTTGGGAGATAGAAAAGTTACCTGTTCTGTTATACAGGTCTTGCTTTAACTTGCCTTTAAACACCCAGCAGAAAAGTTTAACCATGAGGCATAAAAAGTAAAGCCAGATTAGTATGGTGAGCTGTAAAAGGCTTAAATCAACTAACAGCTTTGACATTGCCAGTTCTGCCAATAACCCATTATTGTTATGGAATATTGGACTATGCAAAGAACTACTCTCTCTTAGTTCAAAGAGAAGAATTATTGGTGCCAATAGTGTTTAGAAAACTTATCATGCTTTCATCTTGTACTCTGAGCCACTATTATGAAGACAATAATATGTGTTGTATCAATTATTGTGGCTGTCCTACTAATGTGTTTTGAAATTGTATCAATGTTATTTCTTTATTTTTATTTTTTTCTTGTTTCAGAACTTTTGTTTATTTATTTATTTTTATGACTGGCTCAGCCTGCCCTGAGGGCAGGGCTGGCTCAGCATGTGGTGCTGGGGATCGAACCGCGGTCCCTGGAGCCGCCCAAGGTTTCCTAAGCAGGCACTTTAGACCACTGAGCCATCGTGCCAGGCCTCAATGTTATTTCTTATTAAAAGTAATAATAAAATTAAAATATAATATTGCCTGATACAGAATTAGGTTTGTTTGCCCATCTCCCCTCTTCAGTTCTAAGAGTTTTAAAAATATTTAAGTTAGCTTTGAATGACTGGAACACTTACATGTTTCAAAGCCAAAATGTATGCTTAAGTTGGGCTGCTAGCGCACACTTTCATTTAATTAATTAATTTATTTATGTATTTATTTTTATGTATTTAGTACATGGTCTACAGGGTCTCACCACATAGATGAGACTCGTAGTGATTCTCCTCTTTTCAGCCTCTCAAGAGCTGGGATTACGGGCACACGCCACCAGCCCCGGTCTCAGTCACTATGTCATCGTGCCCTGGGGACAGGGCTGACATGGCAGGCCAGGGACTGAACCTCTGGCCCCTGCATCTGCCTATGCAGGTGCTTTAATCCTCTGAGCTATCTAGCTGGCCCTCTGGAGCACACTTTTAGTCCTGGCACTGTGGGAGGCTGGGACAGGAGGATCACCAGCTTGAGCCCAGCCTGAGTGATTTAGAGCCTTAGTAAGACATGGTCTGAAAACATTTTTTTTCTTTTTTTTGCAGTGTTAGAGATTGAACCCAGCACCACACACATGGTAAGCCAACACTCTAGAACTGAACAAAAGTATATATTTTTAAAGGGTTAGAGAAAGTCATTATGAGAGCCTTCCAGTACCACCAAAACAAATGAAGAAAAAAGTATATGCAGAGGTCTCTTTTGTGGCCTTGTCTTCTCACATCCCTGCTTACCACAAGAGTTGCCTATTCAGATGAATGTCTGGTTTATTATTTTAGTGTTACTGTTTGAAAATATTTACATGTGTAAATACATACAGATGTGCACATGTGTATTATTTCTCATTTTTTAGTTTTTTTTTTTTTTTGTTGTTGTTGTTTTGTTTTGCAGTACTAGGGATCAAACTCTGGACCTTGAGCTTGCCAGGGCAGGCATTTAAGCCTCTGAGCCATATCCCCAGTCCAGTTCTCCTTTTTCATTCAAAACATAGCATACTATAAATATTGTTCTACATTTTGCTTTCTAAACTTGATAGTATATTCTGGAAATTAATCTATGTCAGTATATGTGGCTTGAATTATTTCTCTCTAAAAATATGCCCACCTAAAACCTTAAGATGTGATCTGACTTAGAATGAAGATCTTTGCAGATGAAGCTTAAGAAAGGACCTTGACGTAAGATCACCCCCTTAATGGAGAGCCCTAAATCCAATGGAAAATACCTTATAAGAGAAAAGAAAGGGAGACATACAACAGAGAGGGAGTGCAGGCAAAGACGGAGATAGATATTAGAATGTTGCAATTTCAATCAAAAGAATGCCACAGAGTGTGTGGGCAGCCACCAGAAGCTAGCAGGGAGATGTGGAATCATTTCTTTCTCAAGGCCTCTAGAAACAACCAGCCCTGGCTCTTATTTGTTTGAAATCAGGGTTTTACTATGCATTTCAGACTGGCGTGGAACTTAATTAGGTAGCCCAGGCTGGCCTCAAACTTCCCATGATCCTCCTGCCTGAGCCTCCTGAGTGCTTAGATCACAGGCGTGTAGCACCACGCCCAGCTGGGACTTCTGGTTTTTGAACTGTGAGAGCATACATCCTGTCGGTGTAAGTCAGGAACTTTGTACTAGGTTGTTGTGGCAGCCCCAGAAAATGAACACAGAACTCTCCTCATACTTTTAAAAACCTGAGTATATAATGCCTCTTGTGTGGCCGTACAGTGCTTTGCTCAGTCTGTCTTCCAATGTGAACTTTTCTCTGAGTTTTCTTTTTATGGAAATAATGCTCAGTACATTACCTTGGAAATACGATTTCAAGTCTGTTTAGATGTTATTTACATTTGACTCTTAGAAGTGGAATCACTGGGTCCGACTGCAAGTGCACTTGCCTTTCGTACATGCTGCATGGCCAAATTCCTCTCCACTGGAGCTGGAATAGTTTGTACTTCCGCAGTGGTGGGCAAGGTTGCCACCCTCCCCGGAAGCTCACCAGCAGAGCACGTTTTCAAACCTTGAATTCTTGCCAGTAGACAAACAAAAAAAATGCTATCTTGGTGGAGTTATATTTGCATTTCTTGTACTATGAGTTGAGTTGAGCGCTTTGTTATGTATTGAGATTTCTTGCTTTTTCTCTGAACCCTCTGATCATGTTTCTTACCTATTCTTTTATTTGTTTTCAATTTTCTTTAATTGTTAAGAATTTTTGCATATAAATCTAATTTGGAAATTTTTTGTTATATTTCTTCTGACTATGTTCACGGTTTTGGCTACTCTTTGAGCTTTTTCTTCAGATTTTAACACAGTTTTACTGCCACTCCTTAGCCTAAGAGCCTTCCCAACCTGTGTCCTCAGAGTCTGACTCCACCCGTCTTCCTATCAGCTTCTTTCAAGCAGAACCAAAGAGTGTACCTCCTGTCACTCCCTTTTTCTTTTATGTCTTACATTGATTTCTTCAAAAAGCAAAGCCTAAGATACAGAGCATGTGTGTTGTTACTCCATTGGGAGAGTGAAGCTGGAAAGGACAGAGAAGCAATACAAGGGTGTGTCACCAAACTGGCCTTTCTCAGAACTCTTACAGGGCTCACTCTATACTCACATGCCCCACGGAAGCCATCAGCCTGTCTCTGGACCTCCCTCACTGGCAGAGACAGGAGGAAGTTGGCAGTGGGCTGTGAGGACATCAAAAAAAAAGAGAGAGAGAGAAATGAATTTGTCAGTTCCTGGCTCTTGGTTTGGTTATTTGGGCCCTTCACAATTATTTGCAGATTAACAAGTCACCAAGACTAAACTCTCAATAAGGTCAACTTCTTGGAAGATAGACAAGTCTCAGCATAGGGCTGTCGTGAATTATTCAAAAAAGGCACAGGGATCACTCTTTGATCAGGTAGCAGCCCATGTTTCTCTTGTCAGGCTTGACAATCACAGGAGTGGACATTGCAGAAAGAAGTGATGAATTTAGTGCTCAGGTGTGGTTAGGGACAAAGGGCAGGGAAGCGCATGCTCAGCACTTCGCTTTCTAAGTGGGGCGTGGAGGGAGAGCGAAAGTTCCCTGCAGACTTCCTCACTAGGGCGGCCTCGGAGATGGAAATTTCCACCATTACCGTTAATCCTTTGGGTAAGGCAGTGTTTAGCTGAGATCCCCATTCAGTAATGCATGATGTCATTAAAACTTCGTCTGAGATTATTTATAACTCTTCAGAGAAGGCCTCAGGGGGGATATAGGAGATGCTATTTGGTGAAATGAGACCTTTGTAAGATACAAGAGAGAACGGGGATGGAAGGGGTATTGCCAGGGTTCCTTGGGGAACGGCCTGTGGGGCCTAACAAAGGTCTGAGCGAGGGATGCTGATAGAGAAAGTGGGCAACAGAAAAGAAAGGAAGACAGCATCGTCTGCATCACATCAGTGACCAGGTCCCCCTGGGCTTCCCAGAGGTGACTCAGTCATCACCTAGAGAAACCCCAGAGCCCCAGAGTCACTGTGGGAGCAGTAAGGACACGGACACCACAATACCCAGGAGTTTTACATAAAGCTGATGACATTAAAACAATAATGGAGCCGGGCATGGTGGCTCACGCCT
Organism: Myocastor coypus; assembly: GCA_004027025.1. Lineage (NCBI taxonomy): Eukaryota > Metazoa > Chordata > Mammalia > Rodentia > Myocastoridae > Myocastor > Myocastor coypus. Next base: position 21,989 of record PVJA010035141.1, read on the forward strand.
GTAATCCCAGCACTCGGGAGGCTGAGGCAGGAGGACTGGTGCGAGTTCGAGACCA
>PVJA010035142.1:0-22045 GCA_004027025.1 Myocastor coypus
TTTTTTTTTTTTTTTTTTTTGGTCTTTTTGAGACAGGGTCTCACTATGCAGTTGAGGCTGGCTTTGAGCTCACTTTTGTAGCGCAAGCTGGTCTCAAACTCGCACCAATCCTCCTGCCTCAGCCTCCCGAGTGCTGGGATTACAGGCGTGCGCCACCACGCCCGGCTCAAGCAAAATCTTAATAGCAAAAGATTGGAAATACTATGTCTAAGAATACACAATTCCTTCAATAAACAAAGCATGTCCACATAATAGAATGCTGTGCCACTTTTTCTTTTTTAAAAAAGAACCATTGCGAAACAAAACATTTTGTAAAATTAATTGGCAATAATAAAAATATTTTTAGAAGTGAACAGTCACTACTCACAAATACAAAATAGCTTTGTGCATATGTCTATGTAAAAAAGCAACTTGAGAGAAGTATGTCCAGTGTGCTACCATTAGAATGACAAATGAGGAATATAAATACGTGAACATATCTGCTTAGCAAAATAAGAATAATTATATTGCTTAAGTTAGAGAAATCAGAGATGACAGCTATAAATTACATTATAGATGAACTTGGAAACTTTTGTACTGTGCAGTGATAGCTCAGCTCTCTAAGAGCTCCAAGCTCAAACTTTCCACTACTCAAACAGCAAAGTTCAAAAAACCAAAAATCTGCTTGGTGTTTGTAATTTTGCTAACCTAGACGGGCCTAGAGTGAGTCATGCATCATGTCTCACCTTGGACACGAAAGGGAGCCCTTCAGTCGAAGTGCCACTCTGATCCAGACAGCATCCAGTGCTGCGGTTAGAGCATTAAAACATTTGTCACTGTGCTTTGTGTGTGTGTGCTTTGTTTGCATAAAGCATCGCAACCATGACTCCAGAGAAAGTTAGTGATTCCAGCAGTAACGTTCAGAGGAAAACTGTGAGAACCATGACAGAGTTAAAAAAATCATTGTGAGCTGTATTAAAGCCCTAGAAAAATGAATGTATATTTTTTGCGAATTAGAACCAATTATTTAGTTTTTCATTATTTCTCATGGGAAAAATATTTTCAGTTCTCCAATTTCTCAGTGTTTGGACATGAATTTGGAATGAGATGAGTTTGACAACCAAGGTGTCACAGAATATTTAATAAACAAAATCAAAGTAAAAGGAAAATAATTCCTAAAATTATTTAAGGAAGAAAATGGCAAGATGTGGTGTGACATGCTTGTAATCCTAACTCTGGGGAGGCCGAGGCAAGAGGATCCCAGCTGTGTGAGTTTGAGGCCAATTTAAGCTACATGGTAAATAAGAACTGCTTGAATTATACAGTCAGACTCTATTTCAAGAAAAAAAAAAAAAAGAAATAAATAATAAATAACCTGCTTCTGCACAAATGGGTTGCAGAGACATTCAGGAAAAATAATTACTTTAGGTAATATTAGAATATATTCTGACTACCCAGAAATAATGCAGGGAGAGCAAACAATATCTTCTGCTTTAATAGTCTAACAGTAATGCCTATCATCTGGATGTTCAGGTCCCCCTCAAAATTCATATGTTGACATATAGCTACCACCATGAAGGTATTAGGAGATAGAGCTTTTAGGAGGCGAGTAGGCTACAGGGTAGACTTTCACAGAGAGCGTTTCTGCCACTGTACAAGAGGCCCGAGGGCAGCGTCAACCCTTCTGGCAGAAGGGGACACAGGAGGAAGTCAGCAGTCCACATCCTTGAAGAGGGAGGGCCCTGCCCAGGACTCACCACACCACATGCTGATCTCAGGCTTCAGCCTCTGTTGCAGTAATATTACTATTATTGTAAAATTACATGCATATATAACATCACATATATGATAATACAAATATATATAATGCTATGAAGAATGTTGGATTTTCCTTTAAAAAGAAATAAGTATAAAAATTTTTGAAAGTTAAGTAGAATTCCTTTAAAGTTAAATTGGAGCCAGATATATGAGACAAAACTCATGAATGGAAGAAATGGTGCAGTGAAAGACTGATAGCAGAGCTTTACAGTGAGGACATCAGAGTGTACCCTTAAGACCACTGAAGCGTGACACTTAGGTGTAATGTGTCTCCTGGTGGGATGTGATTTGAAGCACATACTCTACTTAAAGGTATTAGTGTGAGGTTCTGGGGGCCATCCTAACAAATGCCCACAAAATTGCCATGCAAGAGCATTTTTAATCTCTCATAGCTCTGGAGGCCAGAAGTCTCACTCTCAGGCGCTGGCAGAGCTGCTGCCTCAGGAAGCTGAAGGGTGCACCCCATGCCTCCATCCAGGTCCTGTTGGCCATCAGCAGGCCTTTCAGATTCCTGGATTCTAAACACACCATCCAGTCTTGGCCTCTGTCTGCATATTGCCTTCTCTCTTTCTCTCCTGTCTATATGGTCTCCTTTATAAGGACATTTGTCACTGGTTATAGGACCCATTTAAATACTCCAGCATGCTTTGATCACAAGATCTTTAACTTGCTTACACCTACATAGAGCCTTGATCCAAATAGGTCACATCAGTAGGTTTGGGGTAGGCATAATTCAACGCACTGCAGTATTTCTTCCCCGCCAGAGAAGTTGAAGCTGTAGTCATCAGTCACATGTAGCTATTCACATTTGAATGAACTAAGTTAAAAATTGTGTGCCTTTATCACCATGTCACATTTCAGGTACTCTGTGTCTATGGGTGGCTATCGATTACTGTATTTGGACATTCCAGGTGTATAATATAATAAATCACAGGAAGATCTACAGAGAAGCATTTCTGTGGAAGCTTCCTGGATGATTAGGAATAAGGTAAATTGTGTCACAAAACAGTAAAAGGACAAACCCAGTATTTAGTAGCCACTTCAGGGCCACTGACCTAGTTGCTCCAATGATTAGAAAGCTTAGAAAAAGGGGCTGGGAGATAGCTCCTTGGCACAAGTGCCTGCTTGGCAAGTGCAAGGTCATGAGTTTGAACCCCAGTCCCCCCAAAAAATAAAATAATGAAAAAACTTAGAAAAGATAAAGCAAAGATGAGAAAGAATATAATTCTATATTGAAGGCTATAGAGAATGTTAGAAGATAACCACCTTTAATATATGAACAATTTATAGACCCTGATTCAAATAAATCCGCTATGAAAAGAAAGGTTTTTTTAGGAAACTAGAGAAATGTGTTTATGATCAAGGTATTAGATTATACCAAGGAATTGTTCATTTTAAAGTGGCATAATAGCATTGTTATTACATAATAAAACATTTGTGATTTTAGATCTATCTTCCAAAACAAGTAGGCAATATAGAACTATGATTTTTACTCAAACTACTTTGGAAAAGTTAATAGAAAAATAGATTAAAATGTAATATAATTTGCTTTGGCAGGCGCAGGGACCAGGGTTCCATCCCCAACGTGCCTTGCCAGCTCTGCCCCTGGGGCACGCTGAGATGGCAAATGAGATTGGATGTGGTGTGCACCTAAAATCCCAGCCTATGAGAAGCTGAAAACAGGGGGATCACTATGAATCCAATCTGTGTAGTGAGACCCTGTAGACCCTGTACTAAATACATAAAAAGTGATACAATCATGATAATCATTGAATAAAATATTGGATAATAGATGTAAAGCACATTGTACATTGGCTATACTTTTGGATAATCACAACTTTTCATTATATTGTTTTTTAAAATGTAAACATTATCAGGGATTTATTAGAATATCAATGATTGATGGAAAATACTAATTCCAAGTTAAGTCTAGGATGTCTGATATTCAGAAAGAATGATATTAAGCTCAAGCACCTATGTTTTAGAGTAATAGTATCACTAAGCTTTTCTTCTGGAGGGCTAAGAATATAGGTTTACAGACCAAAAATTAGAGAAAAAGAGGGGCTACAAGGATAGCCAATATTTTGGCCCTAGCCCTTCAAGGTCAGTGAAGACTCAGGACAGAACAGAACTTGTACTGTAACATCCTATTAACTCAGTGATTTCCCAAATTTTATGTTCAGGGAGTTTAAGGGACCACAGAGGAAAGGGACTGAAGGTACATAGTGTGCCTAAGGAGAGTCACCTGGAGAGAAAACATTCTCTCGGGCTTTCACAGACAGCAAAGTGGTCAAGCAATGGCTCATCCAGATGGCTGACACTGTCAACAGTTGTACAAAGCACTGTACATGGTCCCAAAGTAAATCCTGAAGGGATTTGACTGACCTTGGGAGATATAAAAACTACATGTTTTGTTAAACAGGTCTTACTTTCACTTGCCCTTAACCACCCAGCAGAAAAGTTTAAACATGACACACAAAACATAAAGGTAGTTTAGTATGCTGAGCTGTAAAAGGCTCAAATCCACAGCTTTCCACTTTGCCAGTTTTGCCAGTAACCCACTGAAATTATGGAACATTTGGCTATATACAACTACCTTCTCTCAGATCAAAGAGAAGAAATCTATTGTACCAATAACCATTAGAAAGTTTATCATGTCTATACCCTGTGCTCTGTATAACTACAATGAGGAGAACAATATGCATTATATCAATTATTGGGAATGCATTACTAATGTGTTTTGAAACTGTGACATTGTAATTTCTTATTAAAAGTAGTAAGTAAATAAATGTGAATAAGTCTACTTTGGAAAAAATAAAGTGTAAACATTTTCAGATTATATCTAATTTAACATAAAAATAGACATTAATGTAGAAATTAAACACCTGGATAAAATGTAAGAACCCATTTTCCTTCTTTTAATGCAAACTTTAAAAAAGCTTAACATTTCTAAACATGACTTTCTCCCTCCATCAAGATGAGATTTTGTCCGCTGTGAGAATTAAGTTAGGTAGTTATAAGAAAATATATCACAAATATTATTACTAGTGTCTACTCTTCTTGGTAGATAGATGAAATATTGGATAACTTAGAGTCCATGTGTGAGAAAATCTTCCTAATTTGAGTGATTGGAAGACAGTATCCATCATGTAATTATGTTTTCAATCCAGCTTTCTTTTTAGTTGATGTTACCAGCTGCTTCTTATCATTTCCTCTGCTGCAGCTTTGTGCAAGCCATGCCCTCCTGTAGCCACAGTTGCTGCAGTGACTCCCTTACTGTGTCTACCCAGCACCCTACCACCTGTAGCCTATAGCAGTCAGAGACCCCCTCACCCTATAACTGCATTGCATCACTTAGCAGCTGCAAACCTCCTACTGGATGGCTTTCTCACTGCCACCAAAAGCCAGAATGATGCGATGGGCCTCCAGAGCTAGCATGATCCAAGTCTGCTGTCCCACCCTGGCCTCCAGTTCCTCACTTGCCCCACACTGCCCTCCCTGCTGCTGTTATTACTTGCCCTGCTAACGACCTCTGTACCTGCCATCTCCATGCCTGCAGTGCCCCTTCCCAAGTTATCATGAAATTTAAGCTCTCTGTTCTTCAAGCCTATCATTTAATATTCTTAGTGGCACCTTTCCTTCCTACCTACTTGAAAGTGCAATCCCCCATTTCCTTTTAGTCTGTACTACCTACTAAAAACATAGTTCTAAGTTTTCTATCTCCTCCTGTCCTATTAGAATTGAAATACCACAAGATCAGGAATATACATTATAACTTTACTCCTAGCCTCAACCACAAAGAGAATATCCAGCAACATGTGGTATTCAATATTTGTTGACTTATGAACACAAAATTTTGTAAAAGATATGTTTAAGAAGTTGTCAGTTCTTTACAGGAGGTATTTATGGATTAATCAGAATGATTCGTATTTATTACCATCAGCTGACCTTCAAATTTTTATTTTGAAAGTATTGAAATGTCTTAAGAAAAGATATACTTTGGGCCAGGGAGATAGCTCCGTGGCACAAGTACCTGCCTGGCAAGTGCAAGGTCATGAGTTTGAACCCTGGTCCCACCAAAAAAAAAGATATACTTTGATAAACAATTTAAATATTTTCTTAACAATTACACATGTTCTGTCAGTTTGTTATGTTACCTATTTTTAGATAATGTAAAGTACGTATATCTAAAAAATTTAGAGTTGACTCATTTTGATATATTTTTCCCACAGATTTTAAAGGATATAAATGATATAATTGGCATTTTTTATATTCATCCTGTGTGTAAAATTCTCTCAAATTGAGATAATTTATACTTAGTGAAATGTTCAGATCTTAAATGAAGAGTGAAACATTCTATATTCTTTTGGTGGATGTATGTAAGATAGAGAATGTTTCTCTATGTCACTTGCTAATGTTTCTTCCTGCCCTTTCTGATTCAGTGTATTCTCTATTCAGTGAAAAAGTTCATCTGATTTCCATTATCACAGAATTGTTTGACCTGATCTAGAACTTTTCATAAATGGAATCATGTAATAATTCCTTTTTGTGTCTAATTATCTTCCTAAGCATGAGAACTTCCAGATTCATCCCAGTTACTGGATATTTCAGGAATCTATTCCTTATTGCTGTTTTATATGCAGTTGTCTAAATAGATCACAGTTTGGTTACCCATTCTCCTATTGATGGACATCTGAGATACAAGGTATAATTTTAAAAAGTATTAAATGTTTTACAAATTTATTATGGTAAAAGAAACATTGCTATTAATCACTCACAGAGTACTTCCTCTCTATCTTTATCTCTTTTTGTTGCTGGGACAAAATACCTGACACTCACAAATTAAAAGAGGCAAGGTTAATTTTAGGTCACCATAAGTAGCAGTTACAGTCCATAGTCAGTTGACTACAAAACAGGGCAGCACGGTGGAGGAGAAAGTGTCCATGGCAAGGCAGCAGGAGATGGAAAGCGGCAAGCCAGCCTTTCCCTTTTATTCCATTCAGGCTATGAGCCTACTGGTAGGTGCCACCCATGCCCAGGCTGGGCCTTTCCTCTGTCTATACCCAGACCTATGCTTAACCAATCACTGGACTAATTCTGCCATCACACATTCTCAATCCGTATTAACACACCCTAGATCCATTGCATCCCCAAAGTACCACTATGCACACATAGGCTTTTGGGGCAACATCTAGATACAAACCCTCCTTTCAAACACATTTGTCCCATTGTTCTTGCTACTTTCTGAAGCAGTTCCAAAAGTCTTTTATTTTACGAGGGCTTTTAGTTGTGCTGTTGTGGCTTCTTTGATGCCCTCAATCATATCAACAAATTCTACCTTTCATGGTCATTTTTACTTTGAGGAAGAGGAAGACGTGACATAGTACAGATCATGCGAATAAGGTAGAGGGGGACACAGCTTGATGTTTTTATAAGCCTGCCTTTCTATTGGATGACACAAGCAGCAGCATGCACTGCGCTTTCAGTCACATTTCATAAAGGCACCCATGAAACAGGACTTCCAGAACTTCTTCAGAAAGTGGGATGAACCATGGAATATGTGTTCAAAGTGTGTGTGGCGGGGGGGGTATTTTGAAGGAGTTCAATGACAATGAGTCTTTATAATAATGTATAAAATGTAAACATTTGCCATTCTTTTTGATTACCCTTTATAGTTCAGATTTTTTGGTATAGTGAATAAAGCTGCTGTCAAACATTCCTCAAGTATTTTTGTAGATAGCTGTCACTATTTTCCTTATAAGTACCTGAAAGGTGATTGGCTAGGGCATAACAAGTGTACACATCGAAGTTTGAAAGAGATCCTGGACCGTTTCCCTATGGGACTACACCATTTACGCTTTACCAGGTGTGCAAAGGGCTGGATGCTGCACATCGTTTTCACATTCAGCATTATCAGCTTTTGTTGCTTTGGCGAGGACATCTCATTGTGGGTTCACTTGATGATCTGAGCAGTTGTGCATTTTCTTATTTTCTCAGTAAGCATATCTGGATCTCTTTTTTCTTGAAACATCTGTTTAAGTCTTTTGTACTGTTCAAGCACTAAGCCTGGCCAGGTCAATTGTACTTGCAAGTGTGTTTATATGTTTTATTCAAATCCTTGCTAGCGGTGTGTGTTGCAAATTCTCGCTCTCATTTGCCTATCATTTTCCTTGTTCTTTTCCATGAGAAGGTCGTAAGTTTGGTAAAGCCCAATGTACCAGTTTTTATGGTTTATGTTTCCTCTGTCCTCCCCAAGCAATATTTGCCTGCCCCAAGGTTGTGAAGATATTGCCCTTTATTTTATTTTAATAGCTTATTGTTTTGGCCTTTATGTTCACATCTATTTCCCATCCTGAATTGATTTTTGTTATGGTCTGATGTAGGAGCCAAGATTGTTTCCTCACAGATACTCAGTTTTCAGCCCCACTTACTCTTTCATTCAGTTGCTTGGGGCCGACTGTGGTAAATCTTTCCACAAATGCATGTGGCTGTATTCTGGGCTCGGCCTGCAGTTTCACTGCTGCACTTGTCTGAAGCTTTATGGGAAGTTGGGAAGCAGGAGGGGAAGTCTTCCAATTTCAGTCTCATCTAAAAAAAATTTTTTTGCTATTCTTCAATCTTTAACTTCCCAAATAAACTTTAAGCTTGTAATTTAAAGTTTTAAAAAATAAGCCTGACCAATTTTGACCAGTACAACATTTAATCTATGGATTCACTTGGATAGATTGAGATTTTACCCACATGAAGCTGTTTTAAATGGGTTTTTTTTTTTAATTTAACCATCTAAATTATTACTATTTGTGTGTAGAAATGCCTTTCTAATATTCAGGTTAAATCACACAACAGTAATACTGAAAACTAGCTTATAAAAGTATCTCTGACATAAAAATTACACCTAAAAGTATATATTGAAAGAACTATCAACTCAGAATGACCTTTCTAGCAAGATTATTGGGCCTTTAAAGGAAAGCAAATAATATCATGTGAGCAGATAAGAAAAAACAGCAAGTTGTTTATATGTAACTTATAAGGGAAATAAACTTAATTTTCATCCAGCTTTTCAGTAGCAGTGCTGTCATAATCAAATGGAGTTACATATTTAAAATTCTTCAGGAAATGAGGGAACCACTGACTTTATGTCCAGCAGAACCAGCTTTAAAATATAAAAGGTGTATTTTAATGAGCCTGAAAAGTATCAACCCTGTGACTTATTCCTGAGGAATCTAGTAAATGACAGCATATTCACAGACAGAGGATAGTTAGTCCTTATTAAGATGTTTACTTTTTTGTGACTGGCTGCTTGTAGAGCTAATATTAAGTGAGAATTGGACTCCTGTACAGTGTGCAGCAGCTCGGGGCTCTAACAGTGCAGGTATAGTACAGCTGCAACAATGGAGATGAGGGACAAGAGCACAGAAAATGTTAACTCCCAATGATCATTTTCTTGGTGGTTTTAGTAATGTAGTATCATAATGCCATAACTGTGTGCAGAGATACACATGAAAGAGAAGGTCAAGTTGTAATCACAGGACAGTCATGTTGACTGTTTCTTGCTCCAACCTATGGGAAAGTTTCTCCAGCTATAGGGGGGGCACAACTAATGACTACTTGTGACATTCCGGATTTACTTTTGATGCTGGGGAACAGCAGTAACATGATAGAACAGTATGTTTTGAGTTATTCATTAGGATTCCCAATATGGAAGAAAGGAGAACAGGCAGAGATGAGGCTGCATGAGGAGGAGCCGTGGTTGAGACGTGGTCTAAGTGTGTCTGCCCGAGGTTCATGTGCTGGATCTGGGTCTTCACTATGGCACTGCTGTGCGGTGCGACCTCTATAAGGTGCTCCTAGAGGGAGGTCCTTGTGCTAATCAGGGTCAGGCCCTCAAAGGCAGTTGTGAGGCCCAGCCTTTCCTGCTTTCTATTTCAAGAAGTAGTTGCCCTCTGCCCTACAGGCCCCACTGTTACCATCGCCCTGCTCAGGCACAGCTGGCAGTGCCCTTATCTCAATCGGCGCTGTGCTCTGTGGACTTTGAGCATCCAAAGCTGTGAGCTCAATTAATGTATTCTCTCTAGGAAGTGAGACCACCCTGAATAGTGCATTGTGGTCGCAGAAAAGGAATTGATGTGCCAAAGGCCTCTTCCTTATGCACAGTGATTCTGAATGAACATATTTTGCTTCATAATAGTTCTTTAGCATATAGTTTTGTTCTGTACCTATCTTGCAATCTTTGTTTTGTCTCATAGTCAAAAGTAAGACTAACAAATAACAAGTTTATAATTTACCAAAACTTTTGAATATGACACATACTTGTGTTACACGAACCTGCAAATACTACATGATTCCTTTTGTAGAAGAGCTGCCAATGGATAAATGAAACTGGCCTGTTGCTACCATGTGACATTTCTCTCCCAACTTTAGGGAAACATTGCAAAGCCACACCCATTCACCTGGGTCCCTCTCCCAGGGCCTCATACCATTCCACAAGTCCAAGCAAAGCTGGCCTTTTTCCTTCCAAGTCAAGCTCTTGGGGTGCTGCTTTGGGTAGTACATCCTCAATGTCCCTGCATAGAAGTGACCCTCAGCAACTAGACAAGCAAGACCTGTTTGCATGATCATAATCACCACAGTGAGCCAGATACTCAGTATGTTTTTTTTTTTTTTTTTCCTTTCTGGTATATCGTATGATATCAATGAATATTCAATATATCAATGTCAACCAAAAATTAGCAGAAAGAACTTGAGGACTGAGTAGTCTAGTTGTGAAATTAGACTGTCTAGAATAAATGAGTAAAATGTGTTTTGTTTTCTTTTGTTTTGTTTTGTTTTTGAAACCTTGCTCCAACATATAGGAAAGTTTCTCCAGCTATAGGGAGGGGCACAACTAATGACTACTTGGGACATGCAAGATTTACTTTTGAGGCTGGGGTACAGCAGTGACATGGTAGAACAGTATGTTTTCAGTTATTCATCTGCAACATCTCTTCAAAGAGAACAAATTTAGTAACAGCTACTGGCAAAATTCTATAAAGTCTATATAATATAAACATGCCTAATACTCAAACTTTTGGTTGGGTAAATCCTATTATATCTTTCCTTTGTTAGTTTAATCTTTTATTATAAAACAAAGATGCAGAAATGTAAGCATAATAAATTTATGGATCAAGGACATGCATAACTGTATAATATTTAACTTTATACCCTTTACTGAGTAACTAATTGAAGAGAAGGAATTTTAAGGTGAATGTGGACCTGCCCATGAATATTGAGTATCTCATGTAGGAGAAAATTCAGAAGGGCATTCACATGCTGCAGAATGGGTTCATTTAGTGAAAGCAGTTGATCTGAGGGAACCAAGTCTAAGTTTTATGGAAGATGATTCAAAGGAAATTGTCACAACTGAGTTGATGGTGTAGTCAGGACAATCAGGATAGGAAGACAGGGTTTAAAGTTTGATTCGTTATGCCTTACAATTGTAAGAAACCTTTTCATACTTAAATATATTTTGTTTTCTTTAACATGAACTTTCTTCACAAAATTTAAGGAGTGGCAAGGTAGACCCCAATGTCAAGTTCCACACTTTACAGGCAATGACTGTATATGATCCCAGAAGTTTCTGTTTATTCAAGAATATCTTCATACAATTTATAGAATATTTTAAAAAATGTATTTAGTACAAGGCCTATGGGGTCTCACTGCACAGATCGGACTCATAGTAATTCTCCTGTGTGCATCCTCCCAAGTGCTAGGATTACAGGCATGCGCCACCATGCCCAGTCTCAGTGCACCCCGGGGGCAGAGCCAGCATGTCATGTAGTGCCAGTGATCGAACCTTAGTCCCTGAGCTTTGCCTAAGTGGGCACTTTTGTCCACTGAGCTATCTGGCCAGTCCTTCTTGATACAATTTATAAATATCATATATTCCTATACATGTGTATTATCTCTTTTAGAATAGGAGTGCTATAACATTTTTATAAGCATAAAATACCTATTTCATAGTTCACCATTAATATTCATTTGAACTGTTCAGATTTTGGCTATTATAAGCATTCAGTATATTTTTTCTTTGCATTCTATCTATAATATCTGTATTATAATCTGTGGTTATATCAGGGAAAATAATCTCATTTAGTACCATTATAACTTTGATCTTATCTTGTGGCTTGCTTTTGTACTCCTTCCTCTGTTTTCTATTTTCTTTTACATAATCTGAATTTGTTCTGTGTATTTCTCTCCTGCTAATGATTTGTTTTTTCAGTACTTTCTTGCAATTATATTTACTATACTCAAACCTCTATTTTTTAGTTTATCAACTTTAAACTCTTTAACTATTGATACCTGCTCTGCAAGATAGAGAAATAAAGAGAGTGGTGGTAGTCTTATCAATTAGATCACCTTTATATTGCTACACAATAATTACATTTTATGTAATTATTGTACCTACCATATTCAGCTTTATCTGTATAAGTAGATGAGTGTATTGTCATTTTAAGATTGATCATTGGCATATCCATTTTTTATGATATAACAAGTTACTAAAATCTGGCCAGATTTTTTAAAAACAGAATATTTATTGGGGGAAAAAAAGCTCCTGTATGAAATAAGAACAGAAGGGGACCTGAGCGGGTTGCCCAACTTATAAAATCTGGAATTTTTTTTTCCCACAGTTCTGAAAGCTAGAAAGTCCAAAGTCACTTTCCAACAAGACCCATCTCTTAATACCATGATAATAGGGATTAAGTTCCAACAAATCAATTTTGCAGGACATCCAGAGCAGGATAATCAGGTTGAAATTTTCATTTTGAGTCAGTTCTTGGTTGGTTGCTTTTCATTATTAGTTTTTCAAGATGAGTTAACAAGTATAATATTTCACTTGTGTTTTTAAGTGTTTGCAAATATTGTTAGTTTGCCTTCATTCATGCTTCAAACCATCATGAACTTGCCTGAACTCTAGATGACTTTATTTTTCATCTCTAAGACACAATACTTATATTTACAGCATGCTGCAATAAATTCTAATATTTTCTCCTTATTGTATTTAGTGTTAGATGCCTATATTACCAGTTTAATTTTGTGTTCTACAATATTTGAAATGTAAAGAAAATAAAACCATACTAAACTATTTTGCTAGATTATATATATATATATATATATATATGTAATATATGTATACACATATATAATGTATACATATATATAATATATATATATATATATATATATGTTTATGGTCACTGATAACTTCAGTTCTATGTAATTTTTCAAAAAAATCTTTCTAAATTTGCTCCAGACACTGGTGTAGGAGTTTGTTCCCTATATATTTTGATTTTGAAGGAGCAGGTTACCCTAAAAAAAGATTAGCCCCTCTATTGGTGAAGTCTAGAGGACTGTCTTCATTTTCATGAGTGAGGGCATACCTTGGCTCTTCTCACTTTCAGACACATGGCATGTTGGTGCTCCCTCAGCTCATCTCACCCCCAGAAAATTTCTTCAGCAGAAGGCTTCTAGGAAGACAGATGGGGCCTGGGGAGATACCTCTGTGGCACCGAGTGCCTGTCCAGCAAGTGCAAGGTTGTGAGTTCAAGCCCCAATCTCACACACACACACACACACACACACACAAAGACAGCTGCTAGCCCTAGCCCTGCCTCTGCCTCTTTCTGCACCTGAATCCTCAGAAAGATTTACCCCCAATTCCAGGGCCCTACTCCTATCTGTACATCCTCTTTTCCTAAGAAAAGCGTGCTATCTATGCTCCTTTGGACAATGTCCCTGATTTTTCAAGGAAATATACACCTTGCTAGAGACGTAAACATACATCCACCTGTGGTTTGTTCCCCATTTTGGGATGAGTCTCAATTTTATTAAAAAGTAGGAGATTATGACCATTTTCTACTCTAATCTTCCCAGTTTTTCAGTTGTTCACTTAGACTCCTATGAAAAGAAGGAAAGTAATCCTACTCAATTATTAGTATAAACAGTCATTAGTATAGGACTCTTAATCTGACCAAGACAGAATGGAAGTTTTCCTTAAGTAATGTTATTGTGATAACCTTTTAAGGCACCTCACTGGGATGAGAGGCCATACCAAAAACTCTTCGAATAACATAAATTAGCATGGTCTAGCAAAGTTTTTTGCAGTGTTGGAATCCAATTTCAATAAATGCAGATTTACATGCTTAAAGCCACACACTGCTACTGACCACCGTATTAGATAGTACAGGTCTGGACAATGTAAAAATTTGAACCCTAAATTGCGGCTAGAGAAGCAGAAATAAGAGAGAACATTCTAAACAGTGTTAGATGGGAGGAAAGTCAGTATTTCCATAGGAAAAGAGAAATAGAAAACTTAAATAATTCAACAGTAGTGTGCTCAGGACAATGAGGAAACCAGTCTCCATAAATTTTAATAGTATCAAGATTATTTTTAAGAAATAGATTATTTTAAGAGTTTGTATTCCAAGAGTTAAGAAAACATACATGCTGAAAAAACTAGAAACAATTAGAATTCTCATGGGAAATGGGGGAGGGGTGGTCAGAGCTTCAAAAACAAAGTCTTTTTTTTTTTTTTTTTTTGACACTTCTGTTGTGAGACAACGTCTTGTGCTCTACACGCTCCTCAGAGAGTCCTTGTCCTCCCCCATGTGGAGGAACCCTGATGTATGGCATAATAATGATGGTTCAGAGAAATTACTGCTTCACCTACTGAGTGATTAATATGAAATTAGCTAGTGCAACATTCAGTGGCACAGAGAAGATCAGGGAAGAATTTGGTTTTGTTTTAGAAAGGGAAAATACAAGATAAAGTGCTGCTTTGCCTCCACAGACTACTTTTCATCTGAGAGTCTCTGTGTACTCAGCATGCTTAATTAATAAGAAAACCTCTGAGAAACAGAAGGACAAAATAAGGGCCACCCATTCTAGTGATCTATTTCTGTGATTTAAGAAAATCAAGCTTGGTGTTTTCCTTGTCCTCTAATGCGCAATCATAGCCCCATGCGGCATCCATGAGATATTCATCTTTCTGCTGAATGATTTCCCTCGAAGGCATCCCACTTAGGAAGGAAAGGAAACCCACCCCCTAACTTTATTGATGTCTTTTGCTTTATTTGCAATGGAAATCCATCCCTATCGTCACAGTGCAGCAAACATTCTCTGATAATCGAGTGTATAACATCCCTAGGAAAATTGTTTTCTTGCAGAATGGATCAGGTTATTATCTTTTTTATCAAAAATTATTCAAAACAAACAGCCATGAATCTAGGACTAACATGCATTCAAAGAGGACAGGCAAGGCCCTTAACGGGTGCCCTACTGTGTAATCTTCCTTTCATCTTAATTCAAAATCCCTTTGAGAGTCAAGCTTCCTTATATAAACATACGAATTCTTCTAATTACTTGTATATGAGGTACATGGTTTGGCCTCGTCAAAAAAAGATACTCAGTAATGTTTCCTGGCATTTATTTTCATCTGTTGTGACTTGAGGATAGATGCTGTTTAAAAAAAAAAAAATCCTGTGCCTTTTTATTGTTTGTTTTGTTGCTTTTTCTTTCCCCTGTTCAATTTATTTTCTTGTCCTTTCTACTTGAAAATATAGAAAATAGAAACAAAAAAAGCTGTCCTACCAAAAGAAGAAATACCTTGAAAACTCATGGCTTCTAAAGATTTTTACAAAGGGTTTGATGTTTTGTAAAATAAAACTAGCTGCCATGTCCAAAAACAACTGTTTTTCTTTGAAGAGGAAAGGTTGCTGCAGAGTTTCGGTTTTTGTTTTGTAACTCAAGCAGGCCATCTCTGTTTGTGTCCAGCTACACACAGATCTTTCGCTTCCAGCTGCAGCCCTTCCATGATGCCTGAGTTCCCTTCCTTTCTTGAACATCTTTCTCTAGCAGTGAATCAGCATCACCTTACGCTTCCACTTCTCACAGCACCATTTTGCCCAGCAATGGATAATTAAACTCTCAATTAGAGCTGAAGCCCTCCTCTCACCATCAAGGTGTGCCATTGTCCCAACAGGGTGTCACTGTGATCTTTCCAGTTTATCACCAAATGTGAACTGAAGACAGCTGATCTAACACTTCATACATTAAATGTCAAATTCTCTAAATTCTCATAGATTTGGAATCCACCGCCATGTATTTTTCTGCTTCAGTCTCGGTAATCTATCCAGTGACCCTGAGTAGAAGTAGCATTTTATAATATCACTTAAGGATTAGGACCAATGGAGTTCTGCCAGTAATGGTGCTTAATTTACTTGTATGTGCCAGTTCATCTCTGTCAGAAGCCTATTAATTTCTTCATTATTTTATTCTGTTCCTATCCTCTATACAAGGACACAATGGTCCCCATTTGAGTAACCAAAAACCTTATAAATTACCCCTGATCCCATTGCTTTTTAGTCACCAGGCTCTATATTTTGTTTTTTCATATTTAAATCAATTTTTGAAAACTTTTTGATTTAGAAGAATGCACTGGAAATCCAGAATACTAAACAATGAAGTCATAAAGAAGTGTAAGATTATGACAGGCCCTTTAACACGCATCCCTGTCCCAAGAAAGACTTCCATCATATCCAGCCAGAGATGTACTGTTCCCACAAATACCTCATGTTTATAGAGAGAAACTGCTATCCGCCCATTATAAGTAAGCACAAGATCAGAATATCTATGGCATCATTATCCAAATAAAAACCCCCAAACCAAGATCAGAGATATGAAATTAATCCTCTTATGCTGTTGACATTTCTGCATGACATGGTCTTGAGAAAATGGGAAAGTGACAGCTAAGTGACTAGTGAGAGTGAACATACCCAGATAAGTATTTCATTATGGTAGCACATAAAACTCATTACTCTGCTACCTCTTCTACATTTTTCAGGATTGGAGCAAAACATCAAGAGCTAAGAGAAAAACAAGCAAGAGGGCTTCTCAACTATGCAACGGGAACAGTCGGATCAATGCATGACATGGATGATGATGAAACAGACCCCAATTATGCCAGAGTGAACCACTTTCGGGAACCATGTGCATCAGCAAATGTCTTTAGATCTCCATCTCCTCCTCGGACTGGACCATTTGGTTACCCTAGGGATGGCCGTCCACTGTCTCCAGAGAGAGACCACTTAGAGGGTCTCTATGCCAAGGTCAACAAGCCATATCATCCACCAGCTCCAGTTGACAGGTAATAAAACTTAGTGAAAGATGAATGTAGTTTTAATTCAGTAAATTTCATATCATCTGTACCACTGAAGCAGATAAAAATATATCCTTCAATCTATTAAAGCTGAAATGACATGATGCCCTAGACAAGTGCACTACTTTGACCTACCCAGAAGGTATGAGCCATCAAAAATAAAACAATAGCCAGTTATAAGGTGGCATGAAAGAATAGTAGTGGTAGTGTTCATGTTGCAATAGAGAGCAATTTTGGCAGGAAAATTGTGACAGAGAGCAAATGGTGAGAACTGTGAGGGAATATTGTCCTTTCTCCTAGGAGCCCTATTACATAAGACTTATTTAGGAAAATGGCATGACACTTAAAGGTGAGAAGTCAGGGAAGAGAAAATGATGACTTGTGAGCAAGTATAATTGAAGTGGAATTATAGATAGCTTCAGAAGTACAGGGAAGTTTGTAAAGTAAGATTGAGGTTTGTTGCGTGAAAACAGTGTGACCTTATATTTGTAGATGACCAGAGGTAGAAAAGGAGATAATCCTGGCAATAGGGGTTTGATGAAATAGAGAAATATAGGAGATGACAAGGCCACAGATCTTCACGTTTAGCAACTTAAGAAAGACATAATAGGACCATCTGTCAGTACAACTGAAGTATGTAGGGAACAAGATCATTCCAACCCCACCTCCCGACAAAATGAAAATGTCTTATGTCTTGAAAGAATGACCTAAAGATTTGTGGTCACTGTGCATTGTTAGGTGACCCTTGGAATTCATATACAAGGGGGGCTGACTAGCCTCACTGTAATCTGGAGGGTGGAGGTGGCTTGTGCAAATTCTAGATGGGGAAAGAAAAACATTTTCCAGATTTCTTAGGGATCTGAAAACCACACTTTCCTATTAGTAACCAGCTTTGGTGTGATAGCATGATATATTGCATATGTTTACCGTTTACATTTCCCCAGCTGGGTGATATTATGCACTTTCAATTACGTTGGGGAGAGGAAGGAAAATCACGGCATTTTTATGCAGACTGTAAAGTGTAGCTTCGCAAGACTGATTACCTTTCAGAGCCTTTCCAATAACCAAGTGAGAAGGAAGGAGCAATTTTTAATCCTTACTGTCAAGCTTCTGGTTGATGATATTAAAGAAAGATGGTCAAGTTTTTCTTTGGGACAAAATGAAAATATAAATTCCTTTGACTGTGTGATATAGCCATAATAACTAAACTGCTAATTCCAAGGATTGATTAGGACTTGGCCTTTTTCTCCCTAGCTTTTATATAAGGTTGGATTTTGTCGTGTAAATAATAGCTCCATGCATGAGTCTATTCTGGCCTAAAGCATAGTCAATCTTCCTTTCCCTCAATCAGATAGGTCTTCATAGCAGTTCCCTTTGCATAAATATGTCACTAGAATCCAAATGCACAGGGACTTGGACCCTCCGAAGGTAGTATTTCCTAATATTAATTCCATAGAATGAAAGCAAAGCACTCTATAAAAAGAAGCAAGCATAAATATGAAGAATTTTGGACTAAACCACAGGATCAGTTTCCCTTTGACACCTGATATACTAATTTGCATTTGACATCTCTAAAACAAAATCATACAATTCACCCAGTTTTTGTCTTTTAAAGCTTGTTTTTCCTAACTAGGTCTTTAAAATTATTCTTTAAAACTATATAGTACAAGCTGTTCTCTGCTAATTTTCACAGGTAGATTTGACCAGAAAAGAAATTCCTAAAGATAGCCTTCAGTCCAGGAACTATAAAACGACCATTAAAAAAAAATAAGTTATACCTGTGTGAATAGAAGGTTACTTTTGGTACTGACACCATGCCCACCTCACACCCTGTGTTAATAAATTATCTAAAGCTGCTTTCAGTGGAGCAGCTCACATTTTTGGACAGCTGATCAAAGGCTGACTCTTTATAACAAGAATTATATTAATTCTGCTCTTCAATTATTTTTTTTAATTTTTTATTTATTTATTTATTTCTTCTTGTTTCAGAACCTTTGTTTGTTTATTCACTCATTTCCATGGCCGGCTCAGCCCACCCCAAGGGCAGGGCTGGCATAGCATATGGTGCCGGGGATCGAACCGCAGTCCCTGAAGCCGCCCAAGCTTTCCCAAGCAGGCGCTTTAGACCACTGAGCCATCCCGCCGGGCCCCACTCTTCAATTATTTTTAAAATCTGCTTTGTCCCTTGTTCTTAAAGTCTTAAAGCTGACAGTTTTTGTCTTGGCACCTGGTAAGTATTTGATAGTTAGCTATTATACTTGTTAATATTATTACCATTAGGAACACCTTTATTAATCAAATTCTGTCCAATGAATTTAGGAAGACTTCCTTTAGCATTACCCCAACAGTGACCAGGAGGTGATAGTTCTAAACTTACTTTATTTACAAAGAAAGGCACCATCATTTACTTATCCATTTGTTCAGTCTTTCACTCATGCAGTAAGCATTTATTTGGTGCCGTTTGTGTTCTGATGACTTTTAAAAGCTCTGGGGAATATAAGAAGATGATGATGAGAGGATCTTAGTTGCAGGAAGTCGTATTTTAGGGAAAAGTGGATAACTGCAACATACATAGAAGCAAACAAGCTTGTCTTTCCTAACTCTTCACAGGCTAGTCAGGAAAGGCCTCCAAAAGAAGGTGATATCGGAACTGGCTCTGGAAAGATTAGTAAGCATTGACCAGATGTAGTAGGAAAATTGTGAGATGGGACAGTGGGCATTGGGCTCCCAACTTAAATAATGGTTTTTGCAAAGAAATGAACAGGGTCCAGTTCTCTTCCTGATGACTACTACATGGAATTCAAAAAAAGAAAAAAAAATAACCTTTCCAGGATGCCATATCTCATCTCTGTGCAGATAACTCAACAAGAGTCTGAATCACACTTCTGTACTAAGTTCATCAGGGAACCAAGCCAGAGAGACAGGTACATTCTCCCCATCATGAGTTGTGCAGTCCTCAGAGGTTACAGAGACTTACACTTGCACTGACAACCCACCATGAAGGGCCATTGTAGGCTTAGGACCAGCTAAGTCCTGGGACGAGCTGCTGGCTAATGGCAGGGCAGCATGAGGGAAAGCTGAAGTGAGACAAAGCATGATGTTCAGAGGAACCTGAAGTAGCTTTAATAAAACAACCCCAAGTAGCAGTGACTGGGAAGAAAGATGAATGGGAGGGTCCAGGAGCTGAACAAAAGGCCCATGACAGAGTCTCAGCCAAACACCAAGCTTGAACCAGTGCCTAACTGAAGTGTGAAAGGGACACTGAGGGTCTTAGACAAGGCCCAGACCTGGCAAAGGTAAAATCCTAAGTTCGATTCCTGGTAATCCCCTTCACCTCAAAAATGCTTAAATATGTGTATTTATTTTTCAATAACATTTACTTACCTTAATAATACATATATTTTATTTTTAATGCATATATTTTAAATGTATGAGGTGTAGAAATTAATAAAAGAATGAGACTCACAAAAAGCATAACATAAGCAATGCTTCCAATATTCTACACACACACCAATAGGATGCACACAGCTTGTTCTGGAGACTGCTAGCCTCAATGCCAGGTTCCACGGGAGTGGACGCCTCATCTGCTTTGGCTCATCATTGTCACTTCCTAGGGAAGCTGGTTCCCTATAATCATTTTTGGATCATATAAAGGAATGGTTGCTGAATCTTAGATGTTTGATGGAGTTTTACATGGTGTGGTCCAGCCTCATATGCCACTCATCAGAAGCAAGTTCTGCACAAAATTCCCTGGGAGATGACACCATGACGCAGCCCATGACAGTATGCTCCCGGTGATGAGAATGCATGAAGTTCCTTTTCTATTCTCAGGTCACTACAAATGGTACAGAAATGCCCACTTTGTATCTGCTCAAATGCTATCTCTGTACAGTGTTTACTGTGGACCCTGGAGCAACCCCATCCTGACACAGAAGGCAAAGTTGCATCAACAGCCAGGGCTGTTGCCTTCTGCCTGCCTTCTGAAGAGTTGTTTACCAGACTGGCAAACATTGCCACTCTGTGCTCAGAGCTGGCCTTAGCAAAGATGCAGAAAGCATCTCTGTGTAGTCATTTCTTCAGTATAATCTACCTTGCGGTTTTAGTTCCCTATGTAGCCCTCTTGGTCACTGTTTTCTGAGTGCAGATGTGTCTATTGAGTTTCAGGCTAAGTTAAACACACTATGTATAAGTGGATGCTGAACTTCAAGTACGGTCAGGAGTCAAGGATTTTTGTATCCGATCTTAATTTTTTGTACTTATTAATGTCAGCTAAATTTTTATAGCAGTTGTTGCTATTAGTTTATATGTACTTCTCAATTAAAACTTGTTTTTTTCACTAGTTACCATGCCAGATTTCCCAAAATATTTTATGAAATCCCATATTCATGCAATGAACTTTTTAAGCATAGAATATACTCTTTGTCCAAGTTAAATATTTACTTGTTAGAGTTAGCCTATTGTACCCAATAAAGATTTTTTTAAAGTATTGATTTTTGTTCTCCCATATACAATATTAGCTACTCTTGCTAGGTTATATCATTCACATATTTAATTACTCTGCTCATCTATGTCATTGATAAGATAATTGATCAGTGTCAAATGTAATTCCTGCAACTCATTACTTGAGACCTCCATTAATCAGCACTCTTTGGGATCCTCACTTAACTATTAATACATCTACTAGTATCTTGGCCACATTCCCCAGTTCATCTCTGGACACAAGTGAGGCTTGATTGGATGTCTCACTGATGCTGCCACACAGCATTAGCAGAGAACCCCTTGGCTTGCCATCATGCACCATGGTAAGAAGATGGACTGAATGCTCTTAGGGAATCAGAGCGAAACTTTTTCTTTTCCAGTTATTCATAATTAGCGTGTCTGTTTTGTTTTTTTTTTTTTGTTTTGTTTTTCCAATTCTTTTATTGTTTAAATTTAACAATGGTTATATTACATATTTTCATCATCGGATCAGTTTAGATTAATACATATAGGTATATAAGATTGATCAAACAACTAAACATTAACCTTTCTAAATCCACATTACTTTTTTTTTTT
>PVJA010035144.1:0-21967 GCA_004027025.1 Myocastor coypus
TTTTTTTTTTTTTTTTTTTTTTTTTTCTTCGTGGGACTGGGATTTGAACTCATGACCTTGCACTTGCCAGGCAGACACTTGTGCCATGGAGCTCTCTCCCCAGCCCTCATTTTCACTTTTTTGATAATAACTCCTATTAAGCATTTTCAGAGCGCTTTGTAAAGTTCACATGGAATTGTTTTAATGTTTGTTTGTTTGTTTGTTTATTTATTTATTTATTTATTGTGATGGTGTCAGTGCAGTTCAGGCTGGCTTTGAACTCACAATGTAGCCCAGCCTAGCCTCAAACTCCTTCCTGTCTCAGCCTCTGGAGTGCTGGGATTACAGGTGCGCACCAACCAGCATGCCTCACTGCTTCTGTACTGTTTGTTAATATTTGTATTTTTCTAGTTGAAGTTTTGAAAATATGACCGCGTGATAACAGTGCCTTTCCTCCCCTACTGTCTCCCTTCCTTCTCCTCTTTTCCTCTCTCCTTTCTCTCTCTCTCTCTCTGTCTCTCTCTCTCTCCCCCTCTCCCCCGCTCCTTGCCAGATCTTTTCCGCAAGCACTTTCTCGGAATCCTTGGTGCGTGAGTTCGGGAGAGGCGAGGTGGGCGTGCCAAGGGAACCTCAAAGTACAGTGGCCCAGCTGCAGCCAAAGCACTTTCTGTCTTTGCAGTCCGCAGCCGCTGTGCAGTAGGGAGTGAGGGCTATGAGGGGTGAGGGAGGTGGCTCTGGGCCACACGGTCTCTCAGGGAACTTGAATTCAATCAGGAACACTCCTTCCTTACTCCCACACTGTTGGGTCTGCGGCTTAGGCTCCTCCCTCCACTCTGCCTCCAAGTTATCCGTCAAGGCAAGGCCTCTACCTCTCCCCCTCCAGAGCCTGTGCCCAGCAGGTGCAGTTGGGGCCCCTTCTTCCCTCTTGGCCCTGCACTCAGTCTCAGTGTCTCAGCTAATGCTGGGTTGGTCTGCGACAAACCCGCTGAGTGCTCAGCTAGAAGGATGGGGGGGGGGGGTGTTGTATTCCTGATGCTTAAAACGCGGCAGTCCAGGCGTGGTGGCGCATGCCTGTAATCCCAGCACTTGGGAGGCGGAGGCAGGAGGATTGGTGCCAGTTCGAGACCAGCCTGGGCTACAAAAGTGAGCTCAAGGCCAGCCTGAACTGCATAGTGAGACCCTGTCTCAAAAAGACAAAAAGACAAAAAAAAAAAAAAGGCGGCAGGCCATATAATAATGGATACAGTAACAGTGTGGCAGGCTGGGCTTGAATTTGGGATTCTGGTGTTCTGCAGAGTTCTGCTCCACAGCATGGTGGCAGGGAGTGGAGCCTGTGAGCCCAGCTTGCAGATCCTGTTTGTCTTCCCAAGCTGGTTCCCTGTGCACCCAGAGGGATGTTGTCATCTGGTTCCCCATCCAAACACCCTGGTCTCTTTCCTCACCCATTTGCAGCAGGGCAGTTTGGTCCGTGGGCTGTGAGCTCAACACTCCAGATCTTGGGTCCCTGGGCTGAACTGTAGGAGCTGAACAACTCTGGGCTTCTGCGCCCCCTGGATCCTGTGGTCTCTCAAAGGTGGTCAGCAGGAGATCCTCTCAGATGCAAGGTTTCACAGTCTATTCTTGGCTAAGTCTGAGGGTGATCCTAGAAAGAGAGCCATTATTACATCAATTCGGATCTCAGCCATTTTCACTTTCTCATGTTTCCACTTCATTAATGTTCATCTCTGCCATTGCTAATACACAAAGCATATGTCTAATCCACTTGGGAGAATATCTTAGAACTGAAATGGAACGTCTTCATAATGGATGCCGAGGGCGGGAAGGAACAGGGAAGAAGGGAGTATTCACTTGTTTAGCTTAAGGATTTCAACAGTTTGAAAAAGCAAACAAAACCTCCAAGTGGCCCTTGTGATTCCATGGCAGTTTGCCCAGGCTATAGGGGACCAGTGTCTGGGAATGAGCACTAGATTCATTCTAGTGAGACTGAGAAATAAGGGACCCAACAAGCCCTGAGAACGTGGCAAGTAAAGTCCTGCGAAGGTTGGTTCCCCAATATCCCCTCTGCTCGGCCAGCCTGGACCCGGGACCCACGTTCTAACCGGTTCTCAGGACAGAGTCTCTGCCACACTGAACGATCTTGCCAGGCTCCTGGTAGCAAGTTTCTAGGGACTCAAAAAACTAGCATACATAATTCTCTTCTTGGTGGACTGGCAAGTGCTACTTCTTTCAACTTGGGTCATGGCCAAACTCTTTATCCTTTATCCAAAACTCTTGGAACCAGGTTTGAGGGTGGCTCAGGGGTAGAGTGCTTGCATTGCAAGTGCAAGGATCTGGGTTTGATACCTGGCACCTTGTTTTTGAATAAATAAAAACAAGGCATGGGGTGTGGTGGTGAATCCAGAGCAGGATCCGTGCGTGTTCAAGCCCAACCTGTATAGTGAGACCCTCTCAAACAAAGCAAAAACCTGGGAACCAGCGATGGATTTCTTTTATCCATTTTCAAAAGGTCATGCTACATATACCATACCTTATGCAACCCTGGATTTCCCCAGAGGCTGCAGCTCCTCTACAATTAAGCATTCTAATATTTCTGCATCAGAATGTATGTGTGTTTACACAAAGGGGGACACAAACAAGGTTATTATAAAAAGTCTCAGATAAGCTCAGATCATGTTTTGCTGCCAAATGGGCTATGGAAAAATGGTTTGGTTTCAAGAGCTTCTGAGGCCCCGGCCTCAGGATGAGAGCTTGTGTGTCTGCAGTGGCGACCGCGGAGTCAGCGTTTCCTCCATGCTGGGGTTCCTATATTGTACCGCCAGACCCAGGAGGACTCAGGAAGAAGGCATTCTAGTGTCCTTACTGCCCTTTTTTTGTTTGTTTGATCTTTTGACACAGAATCTCACTATGTGGTTTTGGCTGGTCTTGAACTTATTCTGTAGCTCAGACTGACCTTAAACTCATGGTGATCCTCCTGCATCAGCTTAGTGCTAGGATTCCAGGTATGTGCCACCATGTCTGGCCACTTTTTCTTTCTTCTTTCTTTTTTTTTTTTTTTTTTTTTTTTTTTTTTTTTTTTTTTTTTTTTTTTTTTTTTTTTTTTTTTTTTTTTTTTTTTTTTTTTTTTTTTTTTTTTTTTTTTTTTTTTTTGGTGACAGGTAAGGAAACAATATCTAACAGTACAGGAAAGAGCATATCTACTGGTCCAGGAAAGATGGTCCATAGAGCCATAAATTGCCGTCAGATGCACTGTTTGTTAGGACACCCAGCAATCCTCTGCCCACCTGTCAATTGCCCTCATGCTATGGCTTCTTGGGGCTGCCAGGCTTGGCAGGGGCAGTAAGGGCAGCTATGGGGTGAGGCCTGGGGAGGAGGAGGAGGAGGAGGAGAAGGAAAAGGAGGGCTGCGCTGGGAGGGGGGCCAGCTGCTGGCTGAGATCAGTGCACCCAACTCCAGAGGCTTCTTGTGTTCTTTCAGGGCTGCTGCCGCCTCTGTGCAGTGCTGTTTTTGTGCAGTGTTGTGCTTGTGTGGTGTGTGGATAGGCACAGTTGGACGGGCACGCTGCTTAGGGTTCTTCCCTGCGTGCCCCTGTGGTCCTGGAGTGAGCCTATTTGCTAGCCTATTTACCGTGGCAGGGTAGTAGGGAGAAGCATGGGATTTTTTTGCGGGGATCTGGGGGATCTCATTTGACAGGGAGGGTGCTGTGGTGGTGTGAGCTGCTGAAGGTCATCTGCAGTGGTGGCTTGGGGTTCACTGCTGTCAGCGAGGCTGTTCCTGGCCTCCCCAAATCCGTGAAGAAAGACACAGCAAGGGATCACGTTTTCCCCAGGCGTGGCCCTCTTTATTATGTCCTTATCTGTGTTATATTAAAAGCACACAGACCAAGGCACCATGGGGAAGGGCAAAGAAAAAGAGAAGGGAGGGAGAGAGAGCAAAAGAAGGAGGGAAGGAATGAAAAAAAACCCAACCACCGGGCCCAGCGGGATGGCTCAGTGGTCTAAAGCCCCTGCTTGGGAAAGCTTGAGCGGTTTCAGGGACCACGGTTCAATCCCCGGCACCACATGCTGTGCCAGCCCTGCCCTCAGGGCGGACTGAGCCGGCCATAAAATGAGTGAATAAACAAATAAAGGTTCTGAAACAAGGAAAAAAAAAAAAAAAAAACCCAGCCATTGCCCCAGAGGTGGACTCTACTTCAGTGGCAACTGAAACACTTGGCTAGGTGGTGAGACATCTGGACTTAATCCTCAGCAAGACACACACACACACACACACACACACACACACACACACACACACACGTCCTACTTGCACATACATGGCATTTGGTGGCTCTTACTTCTTCCAGAACTCTCTGCAGCTAAGTGGATCCGGTCTGTGTCAGTGGACCCAGTGTGCCTGCCCTGTGAGTTGGGAAACACTCACGTTTAAGGACAGTGTTGGAAATTAGCAAGTCTGGGTTAAGGTGCTGGTCTACCAGCGGCTTGTTCACAGTTTCTTCATTTACATTACCTCCACTTAAAATTAAACATAACCTGTTAAATTTTTACTTCAAGTAAGGTATAAGTCCAGGAGTCTTAGCCAAAATCAATGGTTTCTTCTCCTTCTTTTTTCTTACAGGAAACATCTGGATATACATTAACTTTTAAAATTATATCCAGTTAATTGCACCATAAAAACTAGCAATGTGTGAACTAATTAATTGCTTGCTAAACCCAATGCACATGAGGAAAATGAATTTTAGATGGAGAAAGTACTTCCTAAAAACCAGAGGGAGGCAGAGAGGGAAGTGTGTACACCTCGCCTTTTGAAGTATTATATTTTATGTGTTCCCAACAGTACTTCTGTAGGAAAGATATACTTGTTTCTGCTTCCTAGATGAGGATATGGCTCAGGTTTCGTTACGTTTAGAAGAGTCACCCCCTTTCTGTTTCAAATTGTTCTAGAAAGTCACATGAGAAGTCAGATTTTGGAGAAAAAATGCAGAGAAGGAAAAAAACATGTTGATTGTTGATGAACTTATGTCTGCCTGACATAAGGTTCCCTCTTCCCTTGCTAAACTTGGGAGACAGGGCTGGGGAGATAGCTCAGAGCATGGACCTGAGTTCAATCCTCGGTTCTGCAAAAACAAAAGCAAACAAATAAACTTAGGAGACAAATGTGTCTTAGGGTGCCCCGTGGCGCAGAGCGGTGAGAACAGGGGTTAGTTACAACATTGCCATTGTGTGTGCATTTTCAAAAAATGCTTTAAGGTGAGGGAGACTTCAAAAAATTCCTAGTCAGAAGCTTCTGGAAACCTTTTCCCTTAGAACCTCCCAAGTGGGATGAGCAAAGACAGAGACAGGCACTCTGTGAGGAAGTTCTCCAGTGGTTTGCTTTCATCTAGAAGGCAAATTTCAACTGTTTTCCTGAAAAAAGTGTGTTGCTGAATTGCCAAGTCGCTGTCATAGGATGATGGGACCTGCTTTGACTTCTCATAAATTCACTTTCCAAAGTAGTTCTCAGACTTTCCTATCAAGGAACCCTTTGATATTTGATCCCGGCTCTTTTTCCATAGTGGTGTGCAGATTTCTCCTGGCACAGGCATTAAACCTTAATGAAGCATTCTTTCTGGGCCTTCTCTCTCCTGCACTCTCTCTTCCTGGAAATAGTTTCCAGATGGGTTTGTTGTCTTTGGACAAATCTCAGATCTGCCTGTTAGTGTTTTCTGACCTATTCTCTCTTTTCAGAGCTTCATTTTGACTGAGGTGCTTTGCTTTTAGGATTTAGAAAAAAATACCCTATGCTGTCTACTGAATATTTTTGGCAGCCATTAGGAGCTTGCCGGATAGCACTGCTCAGGATGAATTGCTGAGGATTTCTTTCCGAGGCCAAATTCTTTAAGGAAACGTTTTCCTCAAGATATTCCTTCCTTCTTATTCGTTTAGTTTTATTTAGGGAATACCAGGTAATTAAGTATTACTCTGCTGAGTTCCCTTATTGTGTCTATTGAAAAATCTCATAGATTTGTTTTAAAAACAATTAAAATAAAATTTTATACTGTGTAGTTGGATGGTTTTTTTCCTTCTTACTACTTCATATTGGGTCACATGGATTCCACCCTTTCGGCGCCATGGTCCATGTTGTGTGTCAGTCTGTCAGGCTGCTGGGTTGTTGGTCCACACTGTCCTTAGAATGTCTACTTGGGGCTGTGCTGGGATTTCCGTATTTGCATGCTAGCTTTGGCCAGAGACTTTGACACTTAGGGATCTGTGGGTTTAGGTGATTGTTGCTCAGAATAATCTGCTTGATTGCTTTCTTCTGCTTCCGGTCTTCATGATCACTTGTGTAAACAAGGGAGGCAGGAGCTTTTCATGCAGAATTTTGTATACTGTAGGATTTACTCAACCTGGGGTATCTCTATTTTCAATGTTTAGTTTCAAGTTATTTAAAGTAAAACTTGAAAGTGTAAGCTCTAGTGACGAAGTAGAGTGAAAATAACAGTTCTGCCATCTTTTGTTTCTGACCTGTATTACCATTGTCCTTGGCATTGTGGTGGTTTTTTCCTTTGAGTATTCCTGTTCTCTCTTTCCCCTCTTTGTGCCATTTGTCCTTGACTTTCTGCGGGCTGTTGGTAGGGACAGAGAGGACATACGACCCAAGTTACTAGGCCTGGCTGGCTGGGCTTAGACTTATTTCTAAGGCCCTCATGGTGCAGTCTGGGATCTGATGCACAGTGTAGTTAAATAGCTCACTAAACATCGTGCAGCAGTGGGCGACAGATCTGGAATTTAAGCCCCCAGGCAGCCGCTTTATCACTCCCCTGCAGTGCTTCTTGCTACTTTGTCCCCTAACTCCAAGCAAATAATAATGGTAATGAATCTTAGGAAACAGGAAAAGGCAAATCACAAGTATGAGTGTGACCAGAAGGCTTATTGCAGAACAGACATGAGAGGGACCGTGGTGGTGCTGAGACAAGACCAGCAGGTCTCCAGCAGGTGATGGGGCCTTTTGTGAGGTAGTGGGGAGGGGTGTTCTCTGAGAGGGGCTGTGGCTCCCTGTGGGGAACAAGGCTTGAAGTCCTGGTTCCCCAGGATGAGGCTCAGTGAAGCACAGGAGCAGTGGCTGGCTGATCAGGAGCAGGGCTGACCCTGTTGAGTCCCAGGTGCTCCTGTACCAGGAGGGGGCAGTGCAGAGGGGCTTCTGACTGGGACCCTGGAGGTGTGTTCCTTGGGGAATAAGCTCACAGTTACTTTATTATGAGACCGACAGAACTATGGAGCCTGGTCTGTTTCTTACTATTTGCAGATGCTTTCTCCTCTTTTTCATTTGGTTGTTTCTTTTTGTTCAGGATCTTTCTTCTCTGAGTGTATGTGTGATCTCATTGGTTCCCTGCCAAGTGCCCGGCTGTGTGTCTTTGGTTCTCCCAAACGCTGGGACAAGTGCTGTGCAGATCGTCCTGGGACTAAGCATTGAGTTTCACCTTTGGATGCCTTTACCAAGAGTTTCCATCTTTCCTTGATAGCTGTGAGGATTAAAGAAACTTGACTTAGAATGTGCTTACAGGGTGCCACTCGGTGACCAGGACCTTCTGGTGGCACATGGTAGAGAAGAAGAAGAAGTAGATTCCTTGGACTACTTGAAGTCCCTGCCTGGAGCAGTTTTGGCTCAGAGGGTCAGAGAGACTTCGTGTGTGTGTGTGTGTGTGTGTGTGTGTGTGTGTGTGTGTGTGTGTGTGTGAAGGATTTAACACACAGAATCCTGAAGACGAGGAACTGTGTAGAGGGTTGATTTCCATCCTCTTCGAAGCCAAATCCTGTGTTGTGTCTGTTTAAATATGGAAAGCGGCACGTCTTGTGATTCAGGACCTGGTGCCCGCATTTCAGTAACAGAGGCGTGTGCAGCTCTGCAGGAGCACCGTGCTGGTACAGTGCATTCATTCATTGTAAACTGACAATTCTCAAATTTGGTGATTGATTGACAACGTTCCCCGTCGAAGGTTATCAAATTGTCACAACCATTATGCAAACTGTGAATTGAGGAATGTGTTATTTGTACATATTATAACAGTATTCATCTCCATTTCTCTTATCAAGACAATCTGACTATTATAATTAACAGAATTCTGTCATTTCAACGTCAGATGGAAAAGTGTAAGGAGACAGATTTGTGATTGTCAGCTTTCAATTTTAGGGGTTAGTAATTGTCCTTGGATTAGAATCCATGCAGCGCAACATAAATTTTTATTTTGTGTTAAAGTTTTACATGGCTTAGTAATCATTACCTTTATTTTTTAAAAGCTATCTGAAAAACTTCAAGGTTTGAAGAAAATAAAGGAAAGAACACCTTAATGTTTTCTGGTCACCCAGTATCATTTTTGCAGTGTTACGCCTATTTCACAACATGCAGATATTTTTTAAGGTTCTGTGTCTTCTGGTGGGTTAGTGACACTGGTTGTATGAAAACCCTAACCCAAGAAATTTGAGCAATAGCTTGAAGTTTTATGAATGTGCTAGAAAACCTAACTATTAGCTTGAGCAGTTTTCTCCCTCCTTAGGTAACCATTAACAATTTCACTGGGTTTTATGGGTGTTGTTAGTGTCTAACTGGGAAGGTCTTTCTATTCTTTTTTTTTTTTTTTTAATGGCCAGCTCAGTCTGCTGTGGGGGTGGGGCTGGCGCATCATGTGGTGCCGGGGATCGAACCGTGGTCTCTGCAGGTGCCTAAGCTTGCCTAAGCAGGCACTTTAGACCACTGAGCCACCTCTCCAGCCCAAGGTCTTTCTATTCTGAAAATCAGGCTTCAGAAGTTTCTCCTTCTGAGCATACTACTTATCAGAAATGCACGTGTTCCTTTTCAGCCAGCCCGAGCAGTTCTTTTTGTTTTCAGTACTTGTAGACAGGCCTTTCTGTGGGCCCGCAAGCTCCAGAGAGGTGGGAACATTTGGGCTATAGAAACTTTCACTTTGGGTGTTTTTCTCTTTCATTATTAATATTCTCAATATACTTAACAGGCTTTTTTTTTTTTTTTTTTTTTTTGATTTAGTAAATGTAGATGAGCTTTGAGTTTCTGGGTTTATTTTAGCATACATTTTCAGAGATCAAATGTATTTAAAATTTTAATAAAGTTTCAGCACAGGATTTTCAGGACATGAAGTGACTACATTAAGATCCCAAAATAGCAGCTATAATTTAGCTGTATTGAATTACTGACTGTAAAGTAAAACTTTGTGTTTGAAAATAGGGGAGAATGACTTTGGGCTCTCACTGTAAAACATCCCTATCTGTGAAACACTGAAGTCCCATTGTCAGTTGCAGTCAGATTTCACATTGGACTTAACCATGAAGCGAAGAATTAACTGGCAGTTACCAGCTCATGTTAGTGACAGGACCACTGAGTCTGGCTTGGTCCATCCAGTGTCCACCAGGGCCGTCTTTGGGTGTTGGTTGCCCTGAGAACCGCATCCTTCCTGCCCATGCACTGTCAGCTTGAAAGGTGGTGTTTGCTTGGCATCAGTGACACCATGTTTGTAGGCCCCCTGAAGGTAAATTGGAGGGAGCAGGGGTTCTGACAAAGCCGTAGAGCTTGTTATTATATATGTTGTTACGTACGTAACAAGCAAAGTCCCTGCTTGTTATCTTGCTGCTATAATTGCAGTAGAAGAGCAAGAGAATAAACCCTCACGGAAGAAGAGAAGTGGAGTGGAGCTAACTGGTGGGAAAGACAGTGCGTGTGTGAGGAGACCCTGAAGCTGGAGCGCACCCCGGGGTTTGCTGTAACCACAGGCTTGGTCTGTGGGGAGCACTGCCAGGGGTGGAGCCTTGGAGAGTGTGCCTGCCACTGGGGACAGGTAATTGCTCTTTGAAGGTGGCTCTTCTGTGATCCCTTGAGAAAGGGTTGTTATAAAAGGAGTGAGCCTGGCTCCTGTCTTCTTTGATTGTGGTTCAAGACGTAATCATGCGCTCATTTCCATACCTTTGCTGCCCCTGAGCTGCCCTCAGGACCACAAGATGCCGCAGCCTGGACTGTGCTGTTTGGATGTTGAGCCCGCTGAGGTAGGAGCTACGGGGACCTTCTCTTCTTCATAAACAGCATGCTTCCAGTCCTTGTGATAGCCCTGAAAAGCTAGTGGAGGGCAAGGGTGGTATGCTGCCAGCAGGACAGGGACTGTTCACCATGGCCTGCTGCTGTACCTCACAGGTGGCACGCTGTTGGACTGAGTCATCTGAACTCTCTGAGGTCAGGTCACAAGAATGTACATGGCACATTGTATGCGCCAGGCCTTTCCCCTTGTCCTCTACCTGCACTGGAGGACAGAGGTTTATCTATTACCTGGAGAAGTGAAACTTGAATTTGGCATTCCTAACCAGAGAAGACACCAAGGGGCCTGTTTGGCATCAGGAACATGAAATAGCACCAAGAGGTCCCCAAGTTCCTGGGGCTGTATGCCTTCCCGTGCCTACCATCCCTACTGATCCCTGCTTTTGCTGGGAATGTTGCACAGTTATATCTGTAAGCTTTGGTGTACACTGGAGTGCAGGTGGCATGCCCGCTGGCCATTGTGCCTGATGTGAAATGCTGGTGGCTGGCATTTGTCACCAGATGTTTGAGGAAAGCTTCTACCATGAATCTGGTGATGAGGAGGGATGCCAGGGAGGGGAGAGCAGAAGGGGAGGTAAAGTCATCTAGGTGTGAAATGTGTATGTGTGCCAGAACCCCACGATGGATATGTTCATTATGTATGGCAAAGATAAGAATTCCAAACATTTAAAGACTACAGCAAGATGAGCAGTGGCTGTAAGGAACTTGTGCAAGGCCCCAGAGAGGGTTTGTGGCTTCCAAGATCAACTAATCATCACGTTATTCATGTGGCTTTTAAACATCCAAATTATCTCGGAGGCAGGGTTTCCCCTTCACACAGCAGCCACGTTGTCCACATGGCCAATGGGGGTGGCATGTGGTACATCCTGCACCTCCGTCTCGGGCTGCAGCTGCAAGGACCTGAGACGCCTGAAAGAGCAGCTTTCACACCAGAGCCCCCGAAACCATTCCTTTCCAGACTTTCCTGACCTGCAGCCCACTTGGGTAGTGAGTGGCCTGTTGCTCTTCCCATGTAACTGGAGAGGCTGTGAGTCACAGAACTGCCAAGAATGCAGAGCTGGAGGGAGCTGGGAGGGAGTGGTTGGCCCAGGTCCTTAGCCTTGCCGAGGAATTTCAGTCAGGGAAGGAGAAAATGACTTTCTGAGATTAAACAGCTCGGCTTAGATGCCGAGAGTCCCACATTTAACGTTCCTTCTGTGTCTTTCGGTGACCTGGTCCCAGGTACCTGGATACTTTTTGCACACTTTCCTTGGTGGCTTTGGGCCTGAAAAGGATTTTATGGTTCATAGCAACCAATGCATTGGGAGCGGAGAGGACTGTGAAGTTCTCTGAGGAATCTGGGCTTCTTTGGGCTTCCTTCTGCCCTGTGAAGTGGAGGGGTTTGTGCGTAGCCTGGCAGAGGCAGGTCAGCTTTTTGTGGGCGAGAGCAGGCTGGTCAGGGTGGCCTGGAGCTTGGAGTGTAAGCTCCAGAGAGAGCGAGACTGGGAGACAGTGTGAGAGAGGGGAAGCAGGGCAGGAGGAAGAGGAAGGGCGCAAGGCTCATTTCCTTCCTGTCATTTTCTCTTTGGCGGGAGAGAGTGAGAAAGTTGCTGGGTGGCACTGGAGCTGCTCAGCGGAACTGGCTGGTCCCTGCCCCAACCTTGTGTTAGAGAAACAACTCAAAGACTGCAACTAGAGCCCGTGGAGCTTTGGCAAGCTGGGTGCGGGGCTCTGGGGCCCCACCTTGTGAATCCAGCCAAGCCTCCTGGCTCCTTCCCTCTCCAGTGTCCCTTGTCACTGAGGAGCTGGGGACATTAACTGTTGGCTGATGAGAGCAGCTGGCCGTCAGGTGCTGGTGATCCCTGTGGATGTGTTCCAACATCTGGGACCCCCCACAGCTTGGGTACAGAAATAGCCTGGGCGAATCTCCACTCACTAGGTTGGGGCTGAGAAGAAAGGTGGTGGTGGTGGGGGAGGGCTCCCTGTTTTGCAGCCTTGTGTGTCTGGTGTTCTCACTTTACCAACCTGAGAAGGATTCGTTCCATGGCTCAGCCAGAGCCTTCAGCCCAAAGCGGGTGGAGTTGTTGGATCGAGACTTCTCTTGGGAGTGTCAGGCACACTCACTGGTGGGGCTGGTCAGCCACAGCTAACCTTGGGGTCTCTTCTTCTTTTTTTTTTTTTTTTTTTTTTTTTTTGTCTTTTTGAGACAGGGTCTTGCTATGCAGTAGAGGCTGGTCCTGAGCTCACTTTTGTAGCCCAGGCTGGTCTCGAACTCGCATCAATCCTCCTGCCTCAGCCTCCCGAGTGCTGGGATTACAGGCGTGAGCCACCACGCCCAGCTTCTTCTTCTTTTTATTTTTTTGTGTCTTTTTTTTTTCTTGTTTCAGAACTTTTTGTTTATTTATTTATTTTTATGGCAGGCTTAGCCTGCTCTGAGGGCAGGGCTGGCGCAGCATGTGGTGCTAGGGATCGAACTGCGGTCCCTGCAGCTGCCTAAGCTTTCCTAAGCAGGCACTTTAGACCACTGAGCCATTCTGCCGGGCCCCTTTTTTGTGTCTTTTTTTTTTTTTTGTCGTTTTGAGACAGGGTCTCGCTATGCAGTTGAAGCTGGCCTTGAGCTCACTTTGGTAGCCCAGGCTGGTCTCGAACTCGCACCGATCCTCCTGCCTCAGCCTCCCACGTGCTGGGATTACAGGCGTGCGACACCACGCCCGGCTCCTTTTTTGTGTTTTTGAAGAATTATTTCTTTTCAAACTTTGTATGAAAATGAATGATGTATTTATAAAAATGGCCTTTTTTTTTTTTTTTTTTGCAGGACCAGGGTTCAAGCTTACGACCTTGCACTTGCCAGGCAGGCACTTGTGCCATGGAGCTATCTCCCTGACCCCAACCTTTTCATTTACTTATTCTGAATTATCTTTTTGAAATAATTTTTTATTCTTCTTTACAGTGAGTGAAAAAAATATGTTCAAGCCACTGAAAACAGTGCGTTTCCTTTTTTTTTTTTTAAATTATTTTATTTATTTATTTATTTATTTATTTATTTATTTATTTTCTTGTTTCAGAACCTTTGTTTGTTTATTCACTCATTTTTATGGCCGGCTCAGCCCACCCCGAGGGCAGGGCTGGTGCAGTATGTGGTGTCCGTGAAGCCACCCAAGCTTTCCCAAACAGGGGCTTTAGACCACTGAGCCATCCCTCCAGGCCCCAGAGTGCGTTTCTTGATGCGTGAGATCTTTTTCTCTCCTGATAGTGATATAGATTAGGGCTTTATTCTTCATCCTTTCTTACCCCTCCACCCCTTATCCACAGACCCCTTAGCACTTTAGTGAAGCCGGGCCCCTTCCCATTCTTTTCCTGGTAGTGAGTATTCACATTTGAGTTCCTTCCCCAGTCCGTTTTATATTTTAAAATTTTGATGCAGGGTCTTGCTGAGTTGCCTCGGCTGGGCTTGAACTCATGATCCTCCTACCTTAACCTCCCCTAGTACTGTAGTCATGTCTTTTTAAATGCATAGAATAAAGTGCATGGGCTACTCAGGAATCCAGTCACAGGGACGTACAGTGACCAGAATACTTAAGCCTGTGTTGGACCATGTTTATGCTCTGTTAGCGCGGTCAGCTCCAAGCTCCAGCAACTCTGACTGTTCCACAGGGCCACAAACCCAGGGACTTTGTGCCAGGTGTCAGCTATGGTGATATGAAAACAGCTCTGACTTCTGGTGGCCACGCAGATACAAAGAGAGTGCGCCACGTGTCTCTGTGATCTCCGTTCCCAGTGTGAAGCAATACGTATTTCTGTTAGAAGTTGTTGAAAATATCGGATGGCTTTTTCTGACCAAGTTTATGCACCTTCTGCTTGTAATAGCCTCAGATGAAGATAGTGGCTCCAAGCCAGGATTTGTCCCTCAAACAAGGAGCCTGGCAGTGTGTTATAAAGAATGCTGCCAGAGAGGATCATTTTAAGTGAATACAGCTCTTTGGTGAGTGCACCCTCCACTAGGCCCATACTGGGCACGGTCAACAGAATGGATGAGCGCAACTGTTGCGGCATCCAGCTGTCCTAGTCGCTTTCTCAGTGCTGGGACATAATGCCTGGCACCCACAATTCAGAGGAGGAGGGATTTGCTGTGGCTCACAGTTTGTAGAGGGCCCAGTCCCTAGCTGGTCGGTGGTAAAGCTGTGTGACATGGCAGAGAGGCACAGGGGAGGAGAGCTGCTCAAGGAATGGAGGAGAGGAGCTGGGAAGGAGAAAGCCCTTCTGGGCCGCGCCCTCGGGGCACCGCCTCTTTGGTCAGATCTCCTGCCCAACAGCAAATCAGCTAGAAACCTTCGTAATACAGACACCTGCCGGAAGCCTCCAGTTTTGCGTGCGTGACGCAGGGGAGACACCTAGATACAACAGCGGTGTCGTCATGAGTATATACAGACTGCTAGAAGAGAATGACATGCAGCCATAGGATGTCAAGATGGTGGCTTGTGTGGTTAGCATCTGCCCTGTGGTGTTGGTGTGCCTAGAAACCTTGGGGGGGGCCACTGGTGGTGGTGGTGGTCAGAGGCCTCTCAAAGGGGGCGTTGAGGTCAGTCCTCAGAGCAGGCCCTGGGCTGGCAGAGCTCAGCCCACAGGAAGCCTGGATGAGCCCAGGAATTGTGGGAGGCCATGAGCAGAGAGCTGTTCCTTGACACTAGCAGAAAGCTCACAGTATTTCCAGTCTGCATGGAAGAGGCAGTGTTTATCTTTCAGTTTGAAGGTATAAATTATTTAATATGTTAATGGATGGATCCCTAAGAGCTTTAGGGATTTGGACTATGTAGGGCTGAAAAAGTGATTGTAAAATTTGCAAGAACACACACTGCCTTGCAAGAGGTAGAAACACGAGACAAAATTTTATTTCTGTCTTCAGTTCATTAGTTGATCCTCAGCCCGATCTTTATCTGGCTTGAATGTAAGGCAAACCTAAAGGTGACGAACGAGGGCTCCGCGGTGCTGTTCGCTGGGCTTTGCCGAGCCACTGGACAGGGGTGTTTGCAGTAACACGCACTCTGCTCTTCCCACAGATAAGAGCTGTCACCCAGCTGGGTTTTAAGGGGACAGGCTCTGTGCCCAGCAAGCCTCGAGGTGCAGACTGGGATTGGGCCATGCTGGGAGGCAGGAATGTGACCATTCTGGTTGGGGCAGTTGGGGAGGGACCCATCTCTCCCTGTTCCCAAACTGCCGGGGTGCTGGTTTCCAGGTTGGCTTCTCCACACATCTTTTCCAACAAAGCCAGAGGCATTGACTCGGGGGTCTTTGGAAAGCATGCCCTGGTGGTTTAGGAATTCTCATCCTATTTGGAGAACAAACTGAGTCCAGGAGGAATGGAAGTGGCCCAGGAATCCGCCCAGGTCGCCGGCGAAGAACCTCAGGCAGGTAAAGGAGATTGGCTCACTGTGCGCGGACAGGACACAGGCCTCACTCTGTCAGGCAGAAGTTGGCATGAAAACTCCTGAGTTCTAAACCATGTGCTCTCTCAGCGACCTAGGAACTCTGAGAAAAGATTGCGTCTTAATAGTATGTTGGGATATGTTAGTGACATGCGAAGGAATTTAACGTGGCAGTGCTGACGTTTTGAAGTCATGATTTCCTCTGCTTATTGGGCTTGGAGCTCTTCCAGGGTGGGACACTATCACAGAGCCTGGGCACTCTGTGTGTGTGTGTGTGTGTGTGTGTGTGTTCTAAAGATGCCCTGTGAAAATCACTTCATCTCTTCTGTGACGGAAGAAGATTTGCTCAAGAGCTTCTGCTGAGTTGAAACCCAACTGGGGATGGAGATCATCCTGCCCCTTGAGCTGCTGATGAAGAAAGCAGCCCTAGCCGCCATGCCAGTGCAGATTTCCAGCCCAGTGAGGAGGCAGTCGTCCTGGACCTCCCCGGCCTTGTTTGCTCACTCTCTGGTCGTTGATTTCATCTCACTGGTGCCGAGTTCAGTGTGTAAGAGGCTGCGTGGAAGCACCGAGAGAGTAGGTGATTCAGCACGGTGTGGTAGGAGGCATGGCAGTGACACACGGGGTGCTGGGGACCACTGGAAGGAGTTAGCTGGTGGAGGTGTGCTTTTCTTGAGAGAGTCAGGGCGTGGCTCCTGGAGGAAGGCTTTGCAAGATGGCAGAGAAAGTGAGGGGAAAGTGTATGTGGGAGGACGGTCAGGGAGCCGCAGCTGAGGAGCTGGCGTACTGTTCATGGTGTATGTCCTTCCTGACCACCCATCACCCTGCCCAACCACACGGCCAGCTTTCTGCTCAGCCTGGATGCGGGCCCCAGCCCTCTGTCAGTGCCTTCCTCTTATCCTGGGATTGGGCATTGGATTAAATCATACCCCGTTGGAGAAGCCTGGCCTGTTGTCTGCCTAAAGTTTGACCTGTCAGCCTGCTGCTCGCAGAGGGACCCTTGTCACCACTGCTATGGCTGACATTTGTTACTTGAGTGTTGAAGGGACCCTGAGGTGGGGTCTCCACCTGGACAGAGACAGGATGGTCTTGCTCATGAGCCTGTCCCCATTGCTTGTGTAGGGCGTGTCCTGTAGGATGACAAATACCAGGGTGGAAGGGACGAGAAGGCCACAAGAAAAGCGCTTGTGAGGGACTTGCTGCTCCTGTCTGTGAGCACTTAGGTTCTGTGGTCATCAGTGAAGACTTTTGTTCAGGACTTTGGGATCTTGCAGTGTTACCTCATGAATTTTGGCAGGAAGGACTGGAAAAAATATATAAATTAAAAATATTCAATATACAGGGAAGAGGGAATTTTTACTGAGAATACTTGTTAT
The DNA here is from genome assembly GCA_004027025.1 of Myocastor coypus. NCBI lineage: Eukaryota > Metazoa > Chordata > Mammalia > Rodentia > Myocastoridae > Myocastor > Myocastor coypus. The sequence goes on from PVJA010035144.1 coordinate 16,832, forward strand.
AAACAAAAGGGAAATTAACAAGTGTAAATAAAATTATCATTATTTATTTATTTATTTATTTATTTATTTATTTTTCTTGTTTCAGAACCTTTGTTTGTTTATTCACTCATTTTTATGGCTGGCTCAGCCCGCCCCGAGGGCAGGGCTGGCACAGCCTGTGGTGCCGGGGATCAACCGTGGTCCCGGAAGCCGCCCAAGCTTTCCCAAGCAGGCGCTTTAGACCACTGAGCCATCCCACCAGGCCCAGTGTAAATAAAATTAAACAATGTCATTAAAAGGAGTCATTTGCTATACCAATTTTAGAATGTCATTTACTGCACTGTATTGTCATTTGTTCTGGTCAGTTCTCTGAAGTATCCTAGGAATTTTGGTGATGTCGCTTTATCTATGTTTGAAACACTTTATTCTGATAACTAATATCATTATTGTTTTTAATGTATTTAAACCTGTTCTTTATATAATCATATTCTTATGCTAACATGATAATTTTCAATTCATAGCCAAGTGTGGTGGATTGCCAGGAGTTTGAGACCAACTTGGGTTAGACAGTGAGTTCAAGATCAGCCTGAACTGCATCGTGAGACCCTGTCTCAAAAAACAAAGAACAGACAAAAACAGAGGAGGAGGAGGAGGAGGAGGAGGCAGAGGAAGGTGAAGATAGGAAAATTTAAAGGTAGATAAAGATCAGCGGTTGACCTGTACCTGCCTGTATAGCAGAAGGTGTGGCAAGAGAGCTCAGCTTACCTCACCCATCACAGACAGAGTTCTGCCTCCTGTCAGATCGGCAGGGGCATTAGCTTCCCACAGGAACACAGATCGTATTGAGCTTTTGAAGAATCAAAGTTGCATGCTCCGTAAGAGAGCCTAATGCCTGAACGGAGCAGGGCTGGGGCAGTGATGCTAGCCCCAGGAAATGTAACTATTGTGTGCACACAGCATGCACTAATAACAAAAAACAAATCAGCCTCTTTCTTTACACACCAAATAGTGGAGAAATTGTCTTTCACTTGGGACTGCTGGCTTAGATGGTTGTGTGTCCCGTTTGGTCTTCTCTTGATAAAAATTCCCTATGTTAAATCCCTATGGGCCTGTTAATCCCAGGGATGGCTGACTGGTCTTCTCAGCTCTAGCTGGGGTGAATACTTGGAATTTTCACCTGTGTAACTTACTGGTCCTTTTTGCCATTGGCTTCTTTTTCTTTTCTTTCTCTGTTTTTGGGAAAGATTTCACCGTGCAGTTCACTGACTTTGAGCTCACTTTGTAGCCTAGGTTGGCCTTGAACTTGCAGTGATCCTTCTGCCTTAGCCTCCTCAGTGCTGGGATTACAAGTGTGTGCCACCAACACTCAGCTGCCCTTGGCTTCTGATTCCAAACTTTTGTTCTTGGAGAATTGAGAAAAAAAATTATGTTTACAGACTATCCTGAAGGTGGGACTTTTTGTTATCTTTATTTATGAAGATAACATTTCTGTTTATTGCTATCATTCATTCATTCATTCATTCATCCACTCATTCACTATTCCCCACCTGGTATTTGGCAAGCACTGTGCTGGTCACTAGGCATTGCAAATGTTGCTTGGTGACCACTGCTTGTATTACCTTAGGGTCAACTAGTTTAGAAGAAGCTTCTGTGAAAGAAGTTATTGGTCAGTGGAGAAATGCTTGTGGTCTGTTGTGTAATTTTTTCTTTTGTAATGAAATTGCTACTGGCTGCAGAAGGATGATGTCTGCCCTTCTGATGTCGATGTCTAATGTTAACTTTCTGTTCTCATCTCCTGGTGCTGCAGAGGCATTCAGAGTCTTAATTTCACTGGAATGCACCACCTGTTGCTGGCTATTCTTGCATACAAAATCCAGTACCCATCGCTTCCTTTTCCTCCTCCACCCTTTTTCCACTGTGTGTGTGTGTGTGTGTGTGCTCCTGTGTTCGTATGCATGTGTGTAGGGGCCAGGTTAGTAAGCATGTGAGCTGGGTACCCATGTCACCTCTTGGAGTGGCAGTATTGACTCCTTTTGTCTTTGCCTCTCTGGAAGGTTCGCATCAGAATGATTTTGTCTGTGCCATGTGATTGTGCCACAGTTGGCTGGCATGGGGGGCATGAGCATGCAACAGCTGCTGCTGCTACCTGACCCCTGGGACATCAGTGCTGTTGAGGAACACGCATTTCCGCTTGGCATCATATGGTCTTCGGCTGTGCCTCTAAGGTAGTGCAAGGATCATGTACCTCCATATACTTTCCTAAAAATAACCTTGGAGTCTTTAGGCTTCCTGTGGGTCCAGGCGTCACAATGAGAAGGCACAGGTTGGGCAGAGGGAAGGGTCTTGGGCTGGCAGCCTACTCCTTGCCCAGAGCCGGTGTTCAGCTCAGTGTCAGGAAGCCTGCTACCTCATGTTGCCAGGTGCAAGTTGAAATCCTGACACAGCTAAGCTTGTAAGAATGTTGTAGGCATAAATCAAAATGAATGTGAAAGAGCTTTGAAGGTCTGAGGTCCTTAGAAGTGAGTAGTGACCAAATTATACGCTGAGGGCCAAAGAAGGGAATGACAGTCCCAGCCTTCTACGGAACTGGCAGCCCCAGGGGAGTTCTTTGAGTGCAACATTACTAACTTACAATTGACTTTGTGTTCTATTTGCCTTCTTTCTGGTCTTATAGAGAGATTTACTCATGGTCATTCTGTAGAGAAGAAACATTTATGGGATGTGATATATAGCCCCAACTTGCAAGCTATTCTCCATTGGGGCCTGCCATGGAATAACAGGGGCTGGCTTTGTTGTTTGTTTATTTATTTATTAAGAGACAGGGTCTTGCTATGTAGTCTAGGCTGGGCTTGAAGTCACTATATAGCCTGGGTTGTTTAAAGAATCAGGATGATCCTCCTGCCTCAGCGTCCCAAGGGCTGGGATGACAGCCAAGTGCCAACGCATCTGGCTTCTGCCTTTGTTTTGGGTGTTTTTTTTTTTTTTTTTTGGTCTTTTTGAGGCAGGGTCTCTCTATGCAGTTCAGGCAGGCTTTGAGCTCACCTTTGTAGCCCAGGCTGGTCTCGAACTCACACTGATTCTCCTGCCTCAGTCTCCCAAGTGCTGGGATTACAGGCGTGCACCACCACGCCTGGCTTTGTTTTGGTCTTGCTTCTAGATCCCTGCTTTTTCTTGTCCCCTCCAACACTGTGTCTGGATCCTCTCCTCCCCTCCATGTCCCTCTTTGTGACTCCTATGCTGGCCGTGTGTTCTTTCCGTAGTACAAACCATGACATTTTCCCAGCCTCTGCCTCTGCTCCCCACTTGTGGGCTCCAGCCTGCCTTGCACTGGATGTGGGGGCAGAGGCAGCATCGTGGTGATCTGACCCCCAGCTCTCCCCCTGTGGCACTGCTGCCGACTCACTTGCCTGGCTGCCCTTGCTGGTTGGGATAGTGGTTGCGCAGGAAACCTGTCAGTCTCCCCCACTGGGGTTCTGGCCCAAGAACCTGACCCAGAGTGTCCTGGCTCAGCCTCCTGGGTACCTGTTTCTTCCTTACCCACTTCCTGGGACTTCTCCATGTCCTGTAGGGAATCTTGGAGTTGATGTCAGATGGGCCCAGCTGGTTCCTCAGGGTTGGCTCTGCTTATACAGTGTGACCGGCCTTCATATCACCCCTTGGGCCCTCATTTCTGACAGTTGACTGCTCTGCCTCATTTCCCAGATGAGAGAGAAGACCCAGGAGTCTGGGCGGCCATGCCTGTAATGGTATAGGACCTCGTGGTGCGCCAGCACTGCAGGCTGGATTGACAGATGACTCACAGGGGTTCCTGCCCAACTCCTCTGAGGGCTCAGATTTGCATGAGAGCGCTTGCTCGAGGAGAGAAACAAATCCTGCGAGCAGCACTTAGAGGCCTACAGGCGTGCCTGAGGGACTGCAGGAGGCCACACTTGGTGAAGCCAGTTGGTCCAGAGGGATGGTGCAGGGCCATACCTGGACAGGGGAGGTGGGGACTCAGAGCCAGAAGCCAGTCTGTTGCTCCACAGGCAGTTGAGTGACAATATATAGTGTCCAGGACCTGGCAGAAGTCACCATGCTTAGCTGTGGAGGGCCAGCAGGAAGAGCTTGTGTTTCTGAGACTGAGATTGTTGCTGTGCGCATCATAGGGGATGCCGTCAGAGTGACCCCGTCTACGTCCATAGGCTGGTGCGTTCCACAGGCTGGCCATTTCTCCCACTGGATTTTATTACTGCTAACACCTGTAGCAATCTCTTCTTCACGGTTGTAAGAGTTCTCCAGGAACCAGAGGGGTTTCCCTCACAGTGCTGCTGAACGTACTGCAGGAAAACTGACGTCTGTCCTTGCTGCTCAGTGCAGCAGGGCGCCCACTGATACACAAGTGGTAGCATGTGGATAAGTAAAAAAATGTTCCCCCTTTCTTTTCTAAAAATAATATTGAAGACTTCCTTTTTCACCATATGCATTGTTTTATTTGTGTCTCACAGGGCCTTGCTGTGTGGTCCAGGCTGGCCTTGCACTCACTGCCTAGCCCAGACTGGACTCACACTTGCAGAGAGCCTCCTGCCTCAGCCTCCTGAGTGCTGCGGCTGCAGGTGTGCGCCAGCATGCTCAGCTTTTACTCTCTTTCTTAGAGATGAGTTCTGCTCGCAGAAGAGCCTTATGCCACTGGACTGAGGCATTTGCAGTTGGAGAGGTTGTCCCAGGGGCTGCACCCTGAGCAGCCAGCTGCCTGGGGCTCTTCCTTTGGCCCTGGCAGATTAGATCTTCCTTCTGCAAAGCAGTGGCCTCACTTGGCGTCCTGTGGCGTTGGCCTGTTCTGCTGCAGGTTGCTGCCAGCTGCTGGATGGCTTGGCTCAGAGGGTTCCAGGCAGATGGCACTTCCATGCCTGCTGTGGGAGCCACCCTCAGCTGTGTCCATGGAGGGAGAGGTCGTGTGTACCTACTGCCTCTCTACCCACTCATTAAGAGACTGGGGGCGGGGGGGGGGGTCCATGGTCTACTTCTTAAACTCGCTACTGTGACACAGCTTTTCTGGGGTAGTTGAGAGGGAGATTGTAATTTAGGAATTTTTCTTTTTATTTATTTATCTTGTAACTTAAAAAAAATTGATTATTTTAAGTATGTGACATCATAAAATGATTTCTGAAAATCATTCTG
>PVJA010035145.1:0-22041 GCA_004027025.1 Myocastor coypus
GGGCCCCCTTTTTTTTTTTTTTTTTTTTTTTTCTTGTTTCACAATTGTTTATTCACTGATTTTTATGGCCGGCTCAGCCCGCCCCGAGGGCAGGGCTGGCGCAGCACGTGGTGCCGGGGATCGATCAAACCGCGGTCCCTGAAGCTGCCCAAGCATTCCCAAGCAGGCGTCTTAGACCACTGAGCCATCCCACCGCCCCCCCCATGCTTTAAATTTATTTATTTATTTGTTTGTTTGTTTGTTTGTTTATTTATTTATTTATTTATTTTTATGGTCGGCTCAGCCTGCCCTGAGGGTGGGGCTGGTACAGCACGTGGTGCAGGGGTCCAAAGGTGGTCCCTGGGGTGTTGCCTAAGCTTGACCTAAGCAAGTGCTTTAGACTGCTGGGCTATCTCGCCAGCTGGAGTCATAGTCTTTAAATTGCCCAGGCTTGGCTCACCTGAGCAATCCTCCTGCCCCAGCCTCCAAGTGCTGGGATTACTGATGTACTACCCCGTCTGGCCCTTGGTTTGCTTCTGAAAACACTGCCCACAGTGCAGGCTCTGAAAAGGGGGGTCTTTGCTGCTCCCCTGACCTAACGAGGCTTTCAATTGGGCAGCTGACAATAAGCCACGTGTGCCGCCATTTCCCTCCTCTGTCCCGCTTTCATTCACTCATTGAGCACAACCTCTCTGACCTCCTGAGCTTGGCCAGGCACCAGGTGAGGTGCTGAGCTCAAACAATAAAGGAAAGTGGGGAGATAGCTCCGTGGCACAAGTGCCTGCCTGGCAAGTGCAAGGTTATAAGTTTGAACCTTAGTCCCATAAAAAACAAACGAGCAAAAAAAAAAAAAAAACAAAACAGTAGCTGAGGGTATAGTCAGGGGATTCCAGCTGGCTGGTCCCCTGAGCCTCCAGGTCTCATGGGATGGTCACCAGGTTCTGTGACTCTCTCTGTCTGGGTACCCCTCCCTACCTTTTTGTTTCACTGTCCCGTTAGGCAGGGAAGGCACTGGAGAAGTATCTCAGGGGGCTTGCCCTTTGACCCTTTTTTTATTTTTTATTTTTTTATTTTATTTTTTTCCCTTTTTTATTTTTTTAAACTTTATTATTTTTATTTATTTATTTATTTATTTATTTATTTATTTATTTATTTATTTATTTATTGTGGGACGGAGGTTCAAACTCACTACCTTGCACTTGCCCAGCAGGCACTTGTGCCTCGGAGCCATCTCCCCAGCTCCCTTAAACTTTATTTATGTATATTATGGCTGGCTCAACCTGCCCTGGAGGAGGGGCTGGCGTAGCATGTGGTGCCGGGGATCAAACTGCTGTCCCTGCTGTTGCCTAAGCTTTCCTAAGCAGGCACTTTAGACCAGTAAACCATCTCGCCGGCCCTCCTATGTTTGTTTTATCTGTGTGTGTGTGTGTGTGTGTGTGTGTGTGTGTGTGTGTGTGTAGCACTGGGGATTGAACTCAGGACCTTGTGCATGCCAGGCAAGCTCTTATTCTACTGAGCTATCTCCTGGCCCCTCAGCCTTGTTGTTGTACCCAGTTCTCTCATTGTGCATTGTTCAGCAAACTCCACAGCCCTATGCGTCTGAGCGGGGCTGGCGCTCACTCACGGCCGCCTTCTCTCTTTTCCATTTCAGTGTCTCTGGGGAGTGATCTTCCCTCTGTCCCCCTGCAGACCTCAGGGACCTGCTGCAGTTGACAAATAAGCTCTCTCCCCCTTCATAGGCACCCTACATATTGTCAGTATGAGGCAGGCACGCAAATAACCAGGAATAACGGCCTCCTGGGCAATGAGAATTCACCAATGTAAAAAATCCACCCCGTCATGGAATCTGGGTCCCACACGGCCATCCATCCTGCTGATACGATTAAGATATGAAAACCCAGATGGGATGTCGTAGAGCCCCCCTCCCAGGGCCTGTGCTGATGGGGCCTCTGCCTTTGAACTTCTCCTCCCCTAAGGATTTGCTGCCCCCAGTCACTGCTTGACCAGGCTCCAGAGGGGGCAAGGCAAGACTCACTTGCCCCAGTAACCAGGCATCCACCATTAGGAGGGAAGTCCTAGAGAACTTCCCGGGGAAGCCCAGGCCTACAAGCTACGGAGTTGTTAGCTGGCCCTGCAGGATAATGGGCCTCTCCTCTGTGGTGTGATCTGGATAGGATCCCCAGGTCTAGAGAAAGGCTGCTGTGCCCTGAATGCGCTGCCAGCAACCTTTCAATTACATCAATTTCTGAAACAAAAGCAGCATCCCTTCGGGCTCAGCAAGGCAATGTTGCAAAATGCAACCTGCGGTGGTGGGTGATTCCCATACTTTCTTGGGCATCCAGGCCCCTGGGGAGCTTGTTAAAGGGCCAGTGCCCTGCTGCACACTCTAATCAGCTAGGGCCAGTCCTGAGTTTAATAGGTTCCCTGGGGAGGCCATGCAGATTTCCTGCATTTTGAGCAATACTCCAGGACATTCCTGGCTTTGTTGGCCAGGTTACTTATTCCCTTCCCATTAGAAGTGTGGACATGTCCTTTCTGAAGGCCTGTGGGAGGAGGGAGGCTGCAGGTCCAGTAATGAGCTGCAAACAGTCCACATTCCTGGCTGCATCTGTGTACAAACAGCCCAACAGGACTCTTAACGATTTCTTATGTCCCTGGAGCTCAGAGACAAAGCCTTCTGTCCTGACCTGCTGCCAGGACTTCACACCCACTCCTCTGATCTTAGATGTCCCATCTGTTAAAAGTGGGGGCTCTAAATAAATTGAAGCCCCCTTGTCTGAATAGGCCTAGGAGCTGGGTTTGTATCCACATGTGTGACTTTAGTGAAAATCAGCAGGGAAGCATCTCTGGGCCTGTTTTGCTGTCTATAAAGCAGGGTTGGAAAATGGATCCTTAGTTCCTAAGACGAATGAAGAAATGAAGCAAATCAGAGCTGAACTGTCCAGGGTAGTAATTAGTTTAATATTAATATTATTCTTGAGGCTGGGGAGATAGCTCAGTAGGATAAGCGCTTGTCTGGCAAACTCAAGGACTTGAGTTCAATCCCTGGTCAGACACACACACACACACACACACACACACACACACACACACACAAATTCGAGGTTTTTTTTGGACAGACTTTGGGGGGCAGTTCTTTTCATTTGGCTCTTATTGAAAAGGGGGGCAATTGCGGCCACTTTGGTGAGGAGTTATCCAAAGGATTTATTTATTTATTTTGTCTTTTTGAGACAGGGTCTTGCTATGCAGTTGAGGCTGACCTTAAGCTCACTTTTGTAGCTCAGGCTAGTCTAGAACTCACACCAATCCTCCTGCCTCAGCCTCCCGAGTGCTGGGAATACAGGTGTGCGCCACCACGCCCGGCTCAAAGGATTTATTTATTTAATGAGATAACCTGTGGACACAGCTCAGTGCTAGCACTATGAGGAGGATGGATTTGTTCATACTGGGAATCAAACTCAGGACATTGTACTTGCCAGTCAGGTGCTGTACCCCTGAGCTATTTTGACACAGGTGTTACATAGTTCAGGCTGGCCTTGATCTCATGATGATTGTATTGCTTTAGCCTTGAGTCCTTTTTTTTTTTTTTTTTTTTTTTTTTTTTTTTTTTTTTTTTTTTTTTTTTTTTTTTTTTTTTTTTTTTTTAATATATTATGGCCGGCTCAGCCTGCCCTGAGGGTGGGGCTGGTGCAGCATGTGGTGCCTGGGATTGAACCACGGTCCCGCAGTTGCCCAAGCAGTCGCTTTAGACCGCTGAGCCATCTTGCAGACCCTACCACGCCTGATTTGAAGCAAGGAAGTTTTATTCTCTTGGGTAGTCCAGCCAGGCCACACTTGGTTTCGGGTGGGGGTGGGGGTGGGAGCGAGCTGAGGGTACCTCTGGTGCGCCTCTTAATCCCCAAGCTATCGGGTTTCCTCTCCGTTGAGCAGATGGGGCCGGTGTAAGGGTGTCAGCAGGTGTCGTGTGTGTGTGTGTGTCAGCAGGTGTGCCCTGCATCTGGTCTTCATCACTACTCCTACCAACCCCTTCCAGCACCTGCTAAAGTGAGAGACAAGCAGTGCAGGAGAAAGGGCATAGCGAGGTGCCATGACGCCCAGTTCTGTCTGAAGTAGAAAGGTCTCACTCGTTTTGAAGCTTTGGGATCGCTGCCTGCCAGGCGGGCCCCGCCCACAGGCCTGGCCCCGTCCCACCTCGGCCACCTCCTGCTCCTGCTCAGATGCTGCTTCCACCAGTCTAGCCTTGGGCCCCGCCCACTGAGGCCCCGGCTGGGTGGTTCAGGAAGTGGGCGTGGCCAACGGCGGCGATCGGGCCGGCGCTGCCTTACGGACGTCACCGAGCGGCGCCGATGTGGCGCGCGGGTTGAGCGAGGGGCGGGAGTGGTCGGCTTAAACCCAAACCCAGGAGGTACAGAGGCCAGAGCCCACACTGGGGAGGTGGAAAGGGCGGGAGTCCCTTAGGGGAGGGATCTGACTGGGTAAGGGGCGGGACTTCCCTCGGTTGGGTTTTGCTTTCCGCGAGTCTGGCTTTGAGCTACCGGCCCTGCCACCTCTAGGTGTTCTCTTGCGTCCGCGACTCCGCGCAGTTTGCGCGCCCAGCTGGGTTTTCCCCTGCACCCCCCTGCCCGGGTGGAACAAGGCCGATCGGGGCGTTGCGGTGCTCCCAGGCCGTGACACCGACGTGGGGGTCCTCTGCAGCTCTCCTGATCCGGGCAGAGGGGACGCTCTGCTTAGGCCTCCCCTCACTCAGGCGAACCACCTCGCGACCCCAGGGCGCGGCAGGGAGGATGACCACGCTTACGCGACAGGACCTAAACTTTGGCCAAGGTAGGGGAGTGCTGCATCTGAGGGCAGGGTTGTGTGTGTGTTGAGGGTCCGGGCTGCAGGTTTCCCCGACCACCTGGTCTGTCCATCGCAGTCGTAGCCGACGTGCTCTGCGAGTTCCTGGAGGTGGCCGTGCACCTGATCCTGTACGTGCGCGAGGTCTACCCGGTTGGCATCTTCCAGAAGCGCAAGAAGTACAATGTGCCGGTGCAGGTGAGCCCTACCTGGCCCAGTTGTGGGCTCCAGTGCTATGTGGGATCTGGGGTGGGGGGCAGGCAGGGGCCGGTGGTCGCTGCAGAAATTCAGCATAGGTAAAAGGTGAATTTTAAAAATTTGTTTTCTACTTTCAGAAACCCCTCATTTTCCGGCAGCCTCCTAGGCCTACCCACAGAGGGAAATCCCCTGACCCTAGTTAGAGACCTGTGACCAGAGTTGCCCCAGGGCATGGCTGTATTTTAAAGTAGCTCCTGCTGCCTGGAAATTAGGGAGAGAAAATTCTTACAAACTTCAGTATTTTATCTCCCCAAATCCAATGTGGATAGGGTAGGGGTTGTTGGGTAGGGCAGATGTTTAAAAAGCAGACAAAGCAGTGAACAGAAAGCTCTACGTCCCTGGAAGTGCCTGTCCCTTAGAAAATACTCAGTAAACATTGGAATAAATGTCCCAGAAAGATTAACATCTATTGTATGTATCTCATTTAATCCTTTTTTCAATGAGATCCTCACAGATGAAGTAATTGAAGCTCAGAATGGTTAATTTGCCTGAGACCACATAACTGTATAGATCTTTAATTTTTAATTTTATTATTATTATTATTATGATGATGATTGTGTGTGTGTGTGTGTGTGTGTGTGTGTGTGTAACTGGGGAATGAACTCGGGACCTTGCGTTTGCCAGGCAAGAGCTTATTCTACTGAGCTATCTCCCCAGCCCTAGATCCTTAATTTTTTTGTAGGGCCAGGGTTCCAACTCATAACCTTGCATTTTCCAGTCAGACACTTGTGCCATGCAGCTATGTCCCCAGTCCCCAGATCCTTTATTTTTGAACTGGGAGGGCTGGCCAGATAGCTCATTGGACTAAAGCGCCTGCTTAGGACCAGGTTCAATCCCTGGCGTGCTGTGCTGGCCCCACCCTCAAGGTACGCTGAGCTGGGACCAAGACTGGTCGTGGTGGCGCATGCCTGTCATCCCAGTGCTTAGGAGGCTGAAAACAGGAGCATCGCTATGAGTCTGATCTTTGTAGTAAGACCCTGTAGGCACCCCATACATTTAAAAAAAAAAAGAGAGGGGGCCCGGCGGGATGGCTCAGTGGTCTAAAGCGCCTGCATGGGAAGGCTTGGGCAGCTTCAGGGACCGCAGTTCGATCCCCGGCACCACATGCTGTGCCAGCCCTACCCTCGGGGCGGGCTGAGCCAGCCATAAAAATGAGTGAATAAACAAACAAAGGTTCTGAAACAAGAAAAAAAAAATAAATAAATAAATAAAAAGTTAAAAAAAAAAAAAAAAGAGAGAGAGAGAGAAAGGTATCTCCTTCGTAGGGATAAATTCACAGTCACACTGGGACCTCAGGCAGCAAGCCCTAGGTAGAGCTTCTGGGCTTCTGCCCAAAGGCAAGCGATAGTGGGGATGCTGGTGTTTTCCCTGTCGGGCTTCTGTCCTCAATGTCATGTGGTGGTGACAGATGTCCTGCCATCCTGAGCTGAATCAGTACATCCAGGACACTCTGCACTGTGTCAAGCCACTTCTGGAAAAGGTGAGCGGCCCTCAGAACCTTCCAGCCCTACCACCCCCAGTCTGTTCCTCTGTGGTGTCCATGGGTCCACTCTGGAGTGCTGGCCTGTGTGGGGTCCCCTAGCTCGGACACCCAGAAGCCTGTACTCTGACGGGCACACCTATCCATTTGAGGAAGCTGTTAAGTTACTGCAGTGTTCAGTAGGGGCTGCCCAGAGGCTTCTAGAATTTTCTCATATCAGCCCCTCACCTAGAGTGGGCCATCAGGGCTTCCCTTGCTGCCCTGTCCTGGTCTGTAAGACTCCCTGGGACCCAAGTGGGGGCCAGCCTTCCTCTCCTCCCAACCTGAACCAATCAGTCCAAGGGCGTCACCTTCAACTTCTCCAATCTGCTCTCTGAGTCTGGGCGGCTGAAGACTGGGAAGGGTAGGATAGAGCAGTGGGCACACACACGGGAAAGGGGCACCTATCCTTGCAGAACGATGTAGAAAAAGTGGTGGTGGTGATTTTGGATAAAGAGCATCGACCAGTGGAGAAGTTCGTCTTTGAGATCACCCAGCCTCCCTTGCTGTCTATCAGGTGAGCTGGCCCGTGCCATCTGCTGGCTGCTGTGCGCTCCCTAGCATTGGGCACTGCTGCTAGAAATCCCTAACTTTAAGGCAGCCCCTGACACCCAGGGAAGGACTGGGAGGAGAGGGGGCCAGCTGTACCATTAGTGGCCAAGCTCCCACTTTTGTCAAGGCACACAGGTGACACAGATCCCTTCCTGGGGAACCAAGCACCTTGGCATTGGTGAATACCAGCCCAGCCTCTCATTAAATAGATGGAGAACCCACAGCCCAGAGGACTGATGTCCTGTCCAGCAGCCCCACAGTGGTGGCAGAGCAGGGCACAGGTGTCCAATCCATGGTACAGGGAGCCCTTCCCAGTCCTCACTGTGGTCTGGGAAGTCTCTTTATAATTCCTTGGAAAAACTACTGGAGTCCTATTGAGATAATTCTGATCTGCCACTCGCAGTGCAACCCATGGCGTGAATGAAGACACAATGATGTATCTATTCCCTTGGGACCGCTCCTGTCTCTCAGGAGCTATGCTGTTCCCATTCTTCATTCCCCTTCTCCAATAAATTTTCCTGTTTAGTCTTCAAATAATATAATATACCCAAAATGGCTGGGAACTGAGAAGGTCCTGAGTCTGGCTACAGTGGTGGCTAGCTGGAACAAAGGCCTCGACCCAGGACCAAACCTGGATTTTATTAATTCACGAAGAAAGATGTAGCTTGAAGATGAGCGACTGAGAATGGTGGGAAGCAGGCCGGTGCCATGAGCTGGGCTTGGTAGGAGGCTGTCCATCTAGCATGGTTTACATATGCTTTATCTGGGAGCTTCGATACCTCTGCTGGGCCAATTTGCATTGCTTAAAGCCAATTGAAGGGATAAGGAAAAGGCCTAGCCAGGTCTGTACAGATCAATACACAGAAACAGGGCCAGGCTTAGCTGCACTGGAGATGACTGCTCTTCTCTCAAGAAGAGTCCTCCAGGTGGTCCTTCACCAGGAGTTGGCCCATGCATGCTGGCCAGGTGTACTTCCTATGAGGTCAGGGCACTAGAATCTGGCACCTATCTGTTGCACTGGCTGTGTGGCCTCCTAGTGTGTGACGAGTCTCGCCTGTGTCCTTCTCTCTACTGGCTGCATATAGAACCTCCGAGGCCCGCTGTGTCTGCCTTTATGGTGCATCCGGGCTAGCCAGTATCTCAGAGGCACCGCAGGGCCCTAGGGCTGGGTCAGCTTCAGCGGGGTGGGGGTGGGGGGGGGATGATACCCGGTGGTAGTCAGGAGCACCTGTGAGAGGAAGGCCGATTTCTTGTCCCAGCTCCGACTCTTTGCTCTCCCACGTGGAGCAGCTGCTCCGAGCCTTCATCCTGAAGATCAGTGTGTGCGATGCTGTCCTGGACCACAACCCCCCAGGTGTGCCCATTTCCTTTCCCTATGGCTGCCTTGGGTGGTGCCAAGCCAGTGTCTCCCCTCCTGCCCCTCAGAACCATGTACTCTAGCCGCTGCACTGTGGGGCTGCCAAGGCAGTGAGGGTAGGGGAGGAGGCCAGCCTAGTATGGGCCTAGGGCAGCCTGGCCTTGGTTGACCCCACTCCTGCCTCTGCAGGCTGCACCTTCACTGTCCTGGTGCACACGAGAGAAGCTGCCACTCGGAACATGGAGAAGATCCAGGTCATCAAGGTGAGCTGGGATTGCCCTGGGGATGGCCAGGGAAATAGCTGGGGGCCACCGTTCCAGGTGCGCAGGGTGTTTCCTGTGGCCAGGGCTCAAGAGTGCTTACAGTAATGCATGGTGGTCGGCAACATCTGGGGTCTCCCACATGGGCCCACACTGGTTCTCCCTGGTTACCCAGAGCTGTGAGGACTCCAAGCAGAGCCCACATGTGGGCCAGCAGGTCATCCTGGCTCTTCCCAAGTGGGGTTCTCCAAATTGGGATCCTTGCCTGCTGGTTTCTGGACTAGTGGTGGGGGCTGTTACCTCATTTAGGCTCCTGGCCACTGGGGGAGAAGCCTGTGAATCTGCACTGCGAGTAGCTCCCTGGCGGTTCTGGGAGCCCCAGCTCTGGAGGGCAGGGATAGCCAACCAAAGCCTCTCTGTGGTCCCTTCCCTAGGACTTCCCTTGGATCCTGGCAGATGAGCAGGACGTCCACATGCATGATCCCCGGCTGATACCCCTAAAAACCATGACGTCAGACATTTTAAAGGTGAGCTGCAGGGGACCAAAGAAGCTTTATTGAGGAGGAGGAGTCAGAGCTGGGGCCTGGCTTGAAGGCTTGCCATTCAAGGCTTGGGGGACAGGGCTAGGGATGTCTAGAGTGAGGCTCCTCCCAGCGTGGCTGTGCCCACCTTTGGCAGCAGTCCGGCTGCCAGGAGCCCTGGGTGGCCCCCTTCCCATGGCGCTTTCTTGCTGTTAGATGCAGCTCTATGTGGAAGAGCGAGCTCACAAAAGCAGCTGAGGAGGAAGGAGCCTGCGTACACGGATGATGCCATGACTGTCAGACTGGGGACCCAGCTGTGGACAGTGATGCGGGGGGGGGAACCCCCCCCCCCCAAGTGCTCTTACTGCTCCTTGTAGGTGCCTGCCCTCCAGGCGGGACTACTCAGGTCCACTTGGCTTCATGGAGGAGGCGTCCCCAGGAAGGCAGTGAGGGACGCTGGGACATCAATTTTCCATGTCTTGGGGCTCAGCCCAGTAACACTGTCTCAGATACTGTGAGTTGTTTCAATAAAATGCCCGAAGGGTTGGCTGGGGTGTCCCTTTCCAGAGTGAAAGGGACAGGGGCAGCCAGGTGAACCTGAGAAGGCTGCTACTCCTGCACAGCACCCCGACCTGTGACGGTCCACACACCCAACCCCGGGCTGGTTTCACTGAAGACATTTATTATGACAGAATGCTGGGGTGACCTTAAGTTTTTAGCATCTGGTGGGAACTCGCTGCCTGCTACTGCTGGCCCAGTTTTCACCTGAGGGACGGACCTATGGCGAGCCTGGATAGAGGACGGAAGAACGGCAGCCAGGTGACTGTCATCGGGTTGGTGAAGACAGATGGGCCTGTGGCCGGGCAGCTGCCTCGCCCCCGATGCTGCCAGACAGAGCGGTGGACGGGGCCGGCTTCCTGGTCATCTTGTTGCTAATAACAATGCTGCTGTTGGTGACCCGGGGCCCATACCAGCCGGCCCAGAACTGGGTATCTTGGCCCCCATGCTGGAAGAAGATGTGTCGGACGCCGGGAGGGTAGTCTGAGAAGGTGTGAGAGACCTGCAGGGAGGCGGAGAGGTGACCATCGGGAGGAGGGGAGGAGCTCACCAGGCCAGGAAAGGTGGGCAGCAGGCAGTAGGCAGGTGGCCCTACCTCTGTCCACGAAGCATCGTTCCACTGCTCGATAGTCACAGGCTGGGGCTCGAAGGAGGCCAGAGTGATATAGTCGGCTGAGACCAGGTGGACTCGGATCTGGTAGGTGCAGCCGCAGTCTTTCCTGGCAGCGAACCTGGGGGAGGTGGCCAGAGCTGTGTGCTGA
The DNA here is from genome assembly GCA_004027025.1 of Myocastor coypus. Lineage (NCBI taxonomy): Eukaryota > Metazoa > Chordata > Mammalia > Rodentia > Myocastoridae > Myocastor > Myocastor coypus. The sequence goes on from PVJA010035145.1 coordinate 10,602, forward strand.
GCCCCCAGGCCAGCCCTGGGGCAGGAGACCAGTGGCCCACACACCAGAGCTGCTGCTCTTCCTGAGCTCACTGCCTCTGCTGGCATTGGTCTGCCAGGGCCCCACTGGGTTCAGTGCCCTCTCTGCCCCACCATAGCCCAGGGAAGGCAGTTCTACTGCAGGAGGTAACCTGTGCACGAGCCATTCAAGGGGGGAATCTCGGGGGTGCCGCACAGAGCTTGGCCCTGTTCAACTGCCCCTTAAGCTTCACGCCCTTTCTCTTGGGTGCTGCCCAGGCCCTGAGGTCCACAGTCTCACAGCTGGCTCTGTGCCCAGGATAGGGTTTTTGAGAAAGCTGGGGGCGGACAGGTAGAGGGGGTGCTTTGTACAGTCTGGACCCTGGGTTCTGGGTTCAGTCGCCAGGACTGCAAAGCAAAACATGGCAAGAAGGTACCCATGGTTCCTCTAAGTCCAGAGAGGCCTGGGGTACTCTGTTGCTGTTAGGCTTCAAGTCTCCCCGATCTGCAGGCTGGGCACCTTGGAGAGGGAGAATGGGGCTGGGTCTCCCCAGCTCTAGGGCAGGCTGAGCAGAGCGGGTGCCTGCTGGGGGTTCTGAGCCAGCAGCTGTGGCAAGAGGAGGGCAGGACACAGGATGTGGGGGTGTGGGTGCTCACCAGTCCTTCACCTCGATGTCGGGCCGATACGTGTCCAGCAGCTCATCCCAGTAGCCCTCGGCCTTGAGATCCACCAGCTGGGACTTGAGGCACAGGCTGGGGGGCAGGGTGGGGATGGGACTGTGTTGCAATAGGGCTGTACAGGGGCCAAGGGCCCAGGGAGGCCAAAGGGTCTCAGGGCAGCACCCCCTGAGGACCCACAGGAGAGACAGGCTCCGTCTAGGCCCTAATGCGGCTCTTCATCCTAGACTGGGGATGTCTGAGGTACACCCTGACTTACTGGTCCCAGCTGCCTGAAACTCACCTCTCCCTTGAAGCTGGTGACCCTGCTTGTGTCGGGAGCCACCACCCTGGAGCTTGCAGAGACCCTGAGCTGGCCTCAGACTTGGCAATGTTGCCTCGTCCCTTCCCTTAGCACAGGCCTGCATGGCATAGGCCCCCTTACCTATAGGATGTGACAAAGTACTTCTTGACTTTGGGGTCGGGAAAGTCGGTACCATGTGCTCCAGGGACACTCTCCACCTTCCAGTGGTCCCCCTTATTGGCATCAAGTTTCCACGATTTCATGCCCTCTAGGAAAAGCGGAAGGCAAGGTAAGAGGTGAGACCCTCTCCATCAGTGCTTTTGTTTCTCTGTGGTGCTGGGCATTGAACACAGGGCCTCACAGGCTGGGTAGGTAGGGCACCACTGAGCTGCACCCCAGCCCCTGTGTACATCTGCATCCTGACCCGGGAGGAAGGGCTGTGGCGCCTGGCCATCCCCTGGGGCCGGGGCTGTGCTTCCCTTCCTGGAGCTGCAGACACCAATGCCCACAGCTTGTTCCTGCTGATGAAGGGCTCTGTGCCAAGGCCGGCACCCTGCTTGCCCATGGGCCTCGGGGCTCCCCTACGGTCCCCTCCCCAGGGCTGGCTCTGGCCTGGGATCCCTCCCACTGTCCCTGGCCAGCTTGCCTCCCCAAGTGGGTATGGAAGGCTCAGAAATGCTAACCTAGCCCTTGCCCCACCCACCTCCCTGCTGCTGTGGGGCTCTAATACCCAAATTCTTAAACTATCAGATGACAGTTGCCAGTGCTACCCCAAGGCTGCCTGCCCTGGGCGTGGGGCTGGTGCAGCATGTGGTGCCAGGGATCAAACTGCAGTCCCTGCAGTTGCTTAAGCTTGCCTAAGCAGGCGCTTTAGACTGCTGATCCATTTTGCCGGCCCCTGGCACAAGCATCACGAAGGGCCTATGTCCACCAGAGGACATCGGTCAGATAGGCCCCCCTTGAAGCTCCAAGGACTTGGGATGGCCACCATGCTTCCCTGCCAAGGCTGTCCGGAACCACCACACAGAGACCTGTTCTAAACTGCTCATCAGTCTTCCCACTACTGAGGGATTCTGGGCAGAGTAGCCACAGAGCCAGCGCTGACTGTGGCCGGCTGTGGGCCCAGCACCAGGCAGACTGTTGGCGCTGGAGGTGGCCTAGCTGGGCTGCTTCAGAACAGAATCTAGGACAGGCTGGGGGACTGTGTCTGATGTTACGTCCAGGGCCTCCAAGAAGCCCTGAGGCTTCATCAGCCTGGCTTAGACCTCAAACGTGGCATTCAGGTTCTCTGGCAAGCCATGCATCTCGAGGATGAAGATGCCCCACCTAGCATGATGCTCTGAGGGCATAGACAGGACTCTTAATGGTAGCTGCGACCACAAGGAGCACAGGCACCAGACACAGGAGGTGCTGAAGAAGCAGGGGTGGGTGGCAGGCACTAGAGGTCTGACAGCAAAGCGGACAGGGTGGAAACAGCACGTGCAAAGGCCTTCAGGTCCAGAAAAGGAAAGGAATAGCTCTAGCAGCACCTGCTCCCACTCCAGCCCACCTTCAGCACAGGGGTTGTGCAGCAGGTTCCTGCGGAGGCTGCACAGGAAGTAGAAGACCTTCCAGTCGGCCACGGGCTGGTCCGAGTCCTGGGTGATGAAGCCCTCACGCAGGCACTTGCGCTTCCAGAGGATCATGAGGTCGATGAGGTCCCGCCAGAGGCTGCAGACGGGCCGACATCGCCGCAGCAGGTGGCGGGCGGGCACATGCGTGAAGAGCTCCAGCAGGATGTTCTCAGGCAGCTCATTGATGCCAAGCAGGGCCATGGTGGGGTGGGGTGCGCAGGCCTGTGTGGGACAGCGATAATGAGCCTTGGGCAGAGAATTGGCCTTGCAGGTCCCCGAGAAGTGACTCCTTTACTCCTGTGTCCCCTGTTGTGAAGTTGAGGTGATGGAGATGTATCTCTGGAGACCCTTCTGATATGCAGGTATGGTTCCAAGCTGTGCACATTTTCAGGAGTGCAGTAAAAACATTAAAGACTTAAAAAAAATTACTTTAAGCCAGGCGTGGTGGCGCACGCCTGTAATCCCAGCACTTGGGAGGCTGAGGCAGGAGCATCAGTGCGAGTTCAAGACCAGCCTGGGCTACAAAAGTGAGCTCAAGGCCAGCCTGAACTGCATAGTGAGACCCTGTCTGAAAAAGACAACAACAACAAAAAATTACTTTAAGGCCAGGGAGATAGCTCAGTGGCATAAGCACTGCCTGGCAAGTATAAGGTCCCGAGTTTCATCCTTGGTACCAGAAAATAAAGTTACTAAAATATTAAAGTCTTTAGGGACAGTCAGATGTGTGGTGCAAACCTGTAGCTCCTATTTGAGGGACTGAAGCAGAGGGAGTTGGTGTCCCATCACAAAAAGTTAAAATCTAGGTGCAATTTTTTTTGAAACCACTCCTTCCATTAAAAAAAAAAAAAAAAAAAAAAAAAAAAAAAAAAAAAAAAAAAAAAAAAAAAAAAAAAAATTAGGGGCCACGGAAATAGCTCCATGGCACAAGTGCCTGTTTGTCAAGTGCAAGGCTGTACATTCAAACCCTGGTCCCGCCAAAAAAAAGAAAAAAATTGCCTCCCCCCAACCCCCCAGTACTGGAGGTTGAACCTGGAGTCTTTGTCCTGAGCTACATCCCTAACTCTTTAAATCTTAAATCTGAAGATAGGCTTTTAGTGAATTGCCAGGCTAGGCTCAAACTTGCAGTCTTTCTGCCTCAGCCTCAGGCAATGCTAGGAATTATGGGAATGTACCACCGTGCACTGCCCACCTTGCTTCACCTGGAAGCCAGGCAAGTGGGTGGTAACCTGTAAGATTTTGCCACAGCTGTTGCCTGGGGATTCTGTGAAGGTCTGGGTGACTGGCCTGTTCTTTTTTTGTGTTTGAGACAAGGTCTTACTCTGCGGCTCTGGCTGGCCTCCAGGTGCAATGATCCTCCTGCCTCAGCCTCCTGAGTACTGGGATTACAGGCATGTCCCAACCCACGCTGTTAGATCTCAAAACAAAAACAAAAACCTGCTTGTGCTCAGAGGTGGTGGCAGTGTGTGTGTGTGTGGGGGGGAGTTGGTCCCATCCGGCTATTTTCCACAGGACACAGGTACCTGGTTCCTCTGTCTTCTCAGTTTTTCTCTGCTGAAAACCAGTTTATGCGCCCACTCCATGCTTCCTGGGAGGGGCCTCTCGGGAGACTGAATTGCTTTTGGGGAGAAATCTCACTGAAAGAGCAGAAGAGGAGCCGGCAGGATGGCTCAGTGGTCTAAAGCACCTGCAGGCGGCTGCAGGGACCACGGTTTGATCCCCGACACCACATGCTGTGCCAGTCCTGCCCTCAGGGCAGGCTGAGTTGGCCATAAAAATAAACAAACAAAAGTTTTGAAACAATAAAAAAAAAAAGAGCAGAAGAGACTATCAATTTCCTGTTAGCCTGCGTGTAGGGAGAATACCCCCTGGCCCGTGGGTGTGAGCAGATAAGGCCCCTCATGGTGCTGGCCCAGAGCCTGCCTTGACGATGCCCAACCTATGTCTCTCTTTTTTTTCTTCTTTCAGAACTTTTGTTTGTTTATTTATTTTTATGGCTGGCTCAGCCTGCCCTGAGGGCAGGGCTGGCGCAGCATGTGGTGCCAGGGATTGAACCACAGTTCCTGCAGCCGCCCAAGCTTTCCTAAGCAGGTGCTTTAGACCACTGAGCCATCCTGCTGGGCCCATCCTATTTCTCTTGATGCTACAGATTACCCTGGACTCACTCTCACAGCCTAAACTGGCCTTGAACACAGCCATCTTCCTGCCTCAGCCTCCGCAGTGCTGGGATCACAGTGTGCCACACCACGCCCACACACTACAGACTCTGGCCCGCAGTGCTGGGATCACAGTGTGCCACACCACGCCCACACACTACAGACTCTGGCCCTGTCCAGTTGTGGGGCCTTGGGCCTCCTGGGTGGGGCACCACTTCTGGCTTCCTGGCCACTCTGAGCAGCTGGAGGACAGGGTGTGAGCCTGTCAGGCTGTCTCCCAGTTTCAGTCCCTCTGCCAAAACACAAAGGCATTTAGGTGTCAACCACATTTATATTCTAATGGCAAACTCAGTATTAAAAGAACAGGCCAGATGACTGGGTGTGGTGGGGGACACCTGTAATCCCAGCACTCAGGAGGCAAGAGCATCACTACAAGCTCAGGACCAGCCTAGGTTACAAAGTGAGCTGGAGGCCAGGCTGTTCAAGGCCAGGGCCAGTGAGATAGCTCAGTGGACTAAGCACTTGCTTAGGCAAGCAAAGGGACCGGGGTTGATTACAGGCACCCACTGGGCCCCAAGTATGCTGAGCCAGCAACCAAGACTGGGTGTGGTGGCATAGGCCTATAATCCCAGGGTGGGGGAGGCTGGAGACAGGAACATCACTCCAATTTTGAGCTGTGAGCTTGGTAGTAAGAAGCTGTACCAAATAGGTAAAGAAAAAAACAAACAATAAAAACCTGGGTGGAGCTGAGGAGATAGCTCCATGGCACAACCGCTTGCCTGCCAAGTGCAAGATCATGAGTTCGAACTCCAGTCCCACAAAACAAAACAAAACCCTTGGGCTGGGCGTGGTGGCGCATTCCTATAATTCCAGCACTTGGGAGGCTGAGGTAGGAGGATCAGTGAGAGTTCGATACCAGTCTAGGCTACAAAAGCGAGCTCAAGGCCAGCCTGAACTGTATAGCTAGACCCTGTCTCAAAAAACAAAAACAAAACCTTGGGCACGGTGGCACATACCTGTCATCTCAGCACTTCAAAAGCTGTGGCAGGAGGATCTTCACTAGTTTGAGGCCAGCCTAGGCTACATAGTTAAACCCTGTCTGGAAAAAATTTAAAGAGCCAGGTATGTAGCTCAGTGCAAAGGCCCTGGGTTAAATCTCCATTACAGGAAAGAAAAGAATCGGTGAATTTAACAATACCAACAACCTCTAAAAGCACTGTAGACCAAATTGTCTCCAGGTCCCGCGGTGGAAGGGCCTCCGGTACAAATGGCTTCCCGCCGTCAGATCCAGTCTGCCCCCACCCCTCCAGTCATGTGGACCGGCGACACAGCCCACATAGGGGCGGTCATGATGGGGTCACAGGTCCTTTGCCTCTCCCGAGCTGGCAGGTCCCACTCCCCACTTCCCTGGTCCCCGTACCGGGCGACAAGGCCCTGCGAGCCGCAGGACCACCAGGGGACGCGCCTGGGAACGGCGTCCGCAGCTCTCTGCTGCCCCGCCCCGCCGGTTCCCGCTGGGCCGAGACCTGGGCGCTGGGACGAGGTGATCGCTCCAGCGACAGCCCCAGTGGCTGCGACTCAGGCCTAGGCAGCGGCAGCGGCAGCGGCAACGGCGACAAAGTCCCTTCTCGCTCCGCCCTGTCCCGTCCCGTCGGTCCTTCCGCATCACGCGCCACGGGCCACCAGCGCCTCCGGCGGCCGCAGCGCAGCGGCAGTTCCTGCACCCACCTCTCTCCGCCTTCTCCAGCACAGCGCTAGGCTTCCTTTTATCTGCTCTCCCGAAGCAGCCGAGGGTGGGTCGGCCCCTAGCTGGAACCACCCACAGACCCTTCCCTGAAAACCCCAGGCGACGAAAGAGCGCTGAAAGCCTTCCGAGTTTGGTCGGGCTTCAGTTTATGAATTCCTTCATTCTGTAATATATACGAAATAATTGAGATAGTTATACTGATTTTTATTCGTTCATTGCAAAGAGAGGTTTGTGCTTATGTTGCTTTGTCATTCTTTTATGCCTGTATCTTGTAATTTATTTTATTTTTAAAATTTTTTTCTTTAAGGGAAGAGGAGCAGGAGGATGAGGAGGGGGAGGAGGAGGAGCAGGAAGAAGGGGGAGGGGAGGAGAAACAGCAGGAAGGGGAGGAGGAACAAAGGGAGGAGGAGGAACAGGAAGAAGGGGAAGGAGAGGAAGAGGAAGGAGGAAAAGGAACAGGAAGACGGGCAGGAGGAGAAGGGAGGGAAGGAAGAAGGGGAGGAGGAAGAGGAGCAGGAGAAAGGGGAAAAGCTCTTGTAATTTATTTTGAAGCTAACAATAGGAAATGTATTAACCATTGCTATTCTACTATTTTGTTTTGAAATTTTCTTTTCTTTCTTTCCTTCCTTCCTTTCTTTCTTTCATTGCAGGACTGGGTTGGAACTCACAACCTTGTACTTGCCAGGCAGGCACTTGTGCCACAGAGCTATCTCCCTGGCCCCTCTTATTTTTTGACAGGTTTAGCTACACAGTTTGGGCTGGCCCTGTGCTTACTTTCGTAGTCTTGAACTTGCAGCAATCCTCCTGTCTCAGCCTCCTGCGCTATGGGAAATTGAACTCAGGACCTTGTACTTGCCATGCAGGCACTTATGATGCTGTTTTATCTCCCTAGCCCCTGAAATTATGTATATATATATATATATATATGTATATATATATATATATCCTTTTAAAAAAGAAGTGGAGGGGGGCTGGCAGGATGGCTTAGTGGTCTAAAGCACCTGCTTAGGCAAGTTTAGGCAACTGCAAGAACCGCAGTTCAATCCCTGGCACCACATGCTGTGCCAGCCCCACCCCCAGGGCAGGCTGAGTCAGCCATAAAAAAAGTAAAATAAATAAAAAAGAAGTAGAGCTGGGTGTGGTGGCACATGCCTGTAATTCCAGCACTTGGGAGGCTGAGGTACGAGGATCAGTGCAAGTTTGAGAACAGCCTAAGCTACAAAAGTGAGCTCAAGGCTAGCCTAAACTGCACAGCCAGACCTTGTCTCAAAAAGACAAAACAAAAGAAGTGGGGTGTGGTGGCATACACCTGTAATCCCAGCATTAGGCAGGCTGAGTCAAGGGGTGGTGGTGGGGAAATGTGAACTTGAGACCAACCTGGGCTGCAAAGTGAGCTCAAGGCCAGCCTCAACTGCATAGGAAGACCCTGTCTCAAAAAGACAAGAATAAGAGGAGGGACCAGGGAGATAGCTCCATGGCACAAGACCTGCCTGGCAAGTGCAAGGTCTTGAGTTCAAACCCTGGTCCTCCCCCTCCCCCCAAAATAAAAATAAATGAATTATAATCATGTTTTTTTACAGGAGGTTTTATTCTTTTTTCGGTGCCGAGGACGGAACCCAGGGCTTCCAGCTCGCTAGGCAAGCATTCTACCACTGAGCCAAATCCCCAGCCCCTATAATCATGTTTAAGGGCCAGCCAAATAGCTCAGCAGATTAAAATGCCTACTTAGAGGGCTGGGGAGATAGCTCTGAGGCACAAGTGCCTGCCTGGCAAGTGCAAGGTTGTGAGTTTGAACCCCAGTCCCGCAAAAATAAAATAAAATAAAATAAATAAAATGCCTATTTAGGCAGACACTACAGCTGGGGTTTGATCCCCTGTGTGCCTTGCCGGCCTTGCCCCCAGGGCGTGCTGAGCTGATTGAGACTGGGTGTGGTGGAGCAAGCCTGTGATCCCAGCACTTGGCAGGCTGAAAACAGGAGAATCACTAAGTCTGATCTAGGTAGTGAGGTCCTGTAGGCCTTTATTAAAATACAAAAATAAAAATAAGCATCAAGTTCAGGCAACCCTTAAGGGTTGTCCAGGCTGAGCGCTGTACAATGGGGCTGGCCCTGTGACATTTGGGGGTACATCTTGGCCCTGGAAGACTGAGACTGGCCTTTTTCCACCTGGTGGGTGGTGGCACCTGCCTATCCAGACTGGACCCTGGTCTAGCCCATGGTTGAAAGTGTGACACTTGAGCAGTTATTGAGTACCTACTGTATGCAAGGGACCATTCTAATTACTGTAGCTCCACCCACAGTCAATAAATTGCTTAGCAGAGAGTGACCTTGGGAAGCAGCACCCTGGTGGCACTGACTGCCCAGTGAGACATGTACCAAGGGCTGTGGGGAGGACAAGGTGTCTGCAGTTCACTGAGGTGCCTCATGATGACCAGGTTCTGGGATGATCTGGCTTCTGTATGTCAGCCTCTCTCTGGACAGAAGCCACACCTTGTAGCCATAGGCCCACCCCCTGCCTGGACCACACACAGCAGGGCTGACAATGGCTTTATTTGACTTCATGCAGTAAGGTGCGGTCCTGCCAGGAGGAGGGAGGCAGAAGCGTGGTAGGCGGCTGGGAAAGCCTGGGAACGGTGCTTCCAGGGCAGGGGTCTGGTCAGAGCACAGAGGAGGACAGGTAGCCTGGAAGTTGCAGCATGCTCGGCACCCTGGCTTCTGACATCCCAGCCCACAGAGTTAGGGTCTGGTCTTGAGCCCAGATTCTCTGGAATGTCCTGTGCTGGGCTTCCCATGCCCTTCCAGAGAGCACCGCCCCCACCTGGTGTCCACCTGGCTTGGGGCAGTTCACACCTCTGTACCCCACCAACTCCCCACCTGCCCTGCTCATCACAGACCAGGCCTGAGGCTCTAGACTATGACCACCTCTTCTGGGCAGGCAGGAGGAGTGGGGCACACTTGGGAGCGGTAGAATGGGAGGGGGGCATCTGAGAACTCTCCTTCTCCCTCCCACCTCTATCCTGGCTGCAGGCCCACCTCTGAGCATCTGCACTGTCAAAAGCAGTCACACTGATGTCTCACCGGACCCTGCTATAAGGGTCCCCAAAGAACACAGGGCATGTGTGTAGGTCAAGGCACAGGTCTGGGCTGGTGTCCAAGCCTGGAGTCCCCCTCTCAGAGCCTGGGGGAACCCCTGCACTCCTCTAACCTTGGGTGCTCCATCTCTAGAGGCCCCAGACCTGCCCTGTAACCCCTCAGGTAACATCAGTGGAGTGCTCTCCTGCTGCAGGGCCACCGAGGAAGGCACATCTTTGGGCAAGGTCTGGGCACACCTGGCTTGCATGCCCCTCCCTGGCCCTGGCCCTGCCCCTGGCCCAGCCTTTCTCAGAGAGCATTTTACCCGCTAGGGTTCCGAGCCTGGAGCCTTAGGGGCATCAGGGCAGTGCAGGCCCAATGGTGATGCTGCTGTTGGTGACCCTCGGGCCGTACCAGCCGGCCCAGTAGTGAGTGTCCACACCGCCGTGCTGGAACCAGATGTAGCGTACACCAGGCGGGTAGTTGGAGAACGTGTGGGAGACCTGAGGGGCAGGCAGAGGGCAGGGAGAAGTCAAGGGGGCTCCCAGGATCAGGGCAGTGGCTGCCTTCTCAGGGCCCAACCACCTACCCCCCTGTGCCTCAGTTTCCACATCTGTCCTAAGGAGCAAAATCCTGCCTGATTCATTCCACATTGTTATTATGGGGTTCAAAAAAACTGAAAATGCCAAAACGATGTCTGGTATAGCCATCACAAGGTACATGCAACTATTTCAGATACCACTAATTAAAATTAGATAAAATAAGCTGGGTATGGTGCTGCACACCTATAATCCAGCACTCTGGAGGCTGAGGCAATAGGATCACTGCAAGTTCAAGACCAGTCTGGGCTACAAAGTGAGCTCTAGGCCAGCCTGACCTGCACAGTGAGACCGTGTCTCAAAAACACAAATACAAATGCAAATAAAATGAGATAAAATAAAAAATTTGTTTATACAGCTGTCCTAGGAACTGACTCTTCCTAGGGTTTGGAATTCTCTGGCAGCGACTGGCTACTGGCTGGGCAAGGCAGATGTAGGCCATTTCTATCAGTGCAGAAAGTCCCATGGGACACTGCGGGCCCAGAACAGTTTGGCAAACTACCTAACAGGCCCACTGCCTACTTTTATAAATAAAGTTTGATTGCAACACAGCCACCTGTGTACTGGTTTGCATGCTGATTACAGCTGCTTTCATAGAAGAGGTAAAGGCTGAGTAGTTGTGACAGAGATAGGATGGCCCATACAGCCTAAGATTTTGAAGATAATATTGGCGACCGCGGTTTGGTTAAGACAGATATCCCTGGGGCTAGGGAGATAGCTCCGTGGCACAAGTGCCTGCCTGGCAAGTGCAAGGTCATGAGTTTGTACCTTGGTCCCACATTAAAAGAAAAGGAAGGAGGGCAGCAAGATGGTTCAGTGGTTTAAAGCACTTGCTTGGCAGGCTTTGGCAACCACAGGGACTGCGGTTTGATCCCCGGCACCACATGCTGCACCAGCCCCAACCCCCCAGGGCAGGCTGAGCCAGCAATTAAAATAAATAAATTAATAAATACAATAAAATAAAGGAAAATAGGTTCTCTTTCTTAAAAAAAAAAAAAAAGACAGATGTTCCTCAAATCACAATTGAATTGCTGGCCAATCGACCCATCAGACATTTAGGGCACTGTATGAGGAAGTGTATTCCATGCCCCAATGAACAAATCTGACTTTCACAAAACCCTAAGCGAGGGGCCCGGCGGGATGGCTCAGTGGTCTAAAGCCCCTGCTTGAGGAAGCTTGGGCGGCTTCAGGGACTGCGGTTCGATCCCCGGCACCACATGCTGCGCCAGCCCTGACCTTGGGGTGGGCTGAGCCGGCCATAAAAATGAGTGAATAAACAAACAAAGGTTCTGAAACAAGA
>PVJA010035146.1:0-22060 GCA_004027025.1 Myocastor coypus
TGGTGGCTCACGCCTGTAATCCCAGCACTCAGGAGGCTGAGGCAGGAGGATTGATGCAAGTTCGAGACCAGCCTGGGCTACAAAAGTGAGCTCAAGGCCAGCCTTAACTGCATAATGAGACCCTGTCTCAAAAAGACAAAATAAATAAATAAATACATAAATACATAAAAAAGACTAAATAGTTGCAGTGTGCGGTTACCCACAGGACACAGGAAGATCTCGCCCCTACCTGACCGTCATTGGGCATTTCTGGGGCTGCCTGCTTTGGCCTCCTGCTTCCTTGGGTCTGCTGCTCTGCTCGCTGCATCTGGAAGTCCACGCTTCCACCTACCCCAGGTGAGGGCCACCACACAGGCTCAGTGCCAGGCTTAGCTGACGTAACACAACGTTCTCCATCTTGTTTCAGGTGATGCACTTTTTTGAATTATAATTTTGACTTTATAAAATGAGTCAGAAAGTGTTTCCTCTGCTTCTTTTCTTCTGGAAGAATGCAGGAAAGATTTGTGTTTGTCTTAAATGTTGGTGAAATTCACTAAGCAAATCATCTTAGCCTGGAGTTTTCATTTTGATGAGTTTTTTAATCAGTTAGTTTAGTTTATAAATAAGGAATATAGCCTACACATTCTTAAGTTAGCTCTAGTGTCTATATCTTTATAGCAGTATTTTGCACTTCATATCGGTTGTCTAACTTATTAATATAAGTCTATTCAGAACAGTTTCTTCTTGGGGTGCTGGCTTCTCTTGCTTCTGATTCGGGTTGTCTGTGAGACTGTCCTTTCCTTCTAACTGGAGCTGTATCTGACACATTTTTAAAAATTTATTTATTTATCTATTTATTTATTAGGTACAGGGTCTTGCTGCACAGCTCAGACTCATAATGATGGTCTAATCTCAGCCTCCCCAGTGCTGGGACTACAAGTGTGCACCACCACGCCCAGTTTCAGCTGCAAGATTCCTGGGCTAGCACAGCATGCAGTACTAGAGATTGAGCCTGGATCCTCACACTTTCCAGGCAAGCACTTAGACCACTGAGCCCTCTCCCCAACCCAAGTCTCATACGTGTTGATTCTTTCATAAAGCTAACTTTTGGTTGCACAAATCTTCAATTGTTTTCTTTTCTTTTTTATTTCAATGATCTCTGCTCCATATTTCTTCATATTTTATACTTATTTATTTACTTATTTTTAGTGTATTTAGTACAGGGTCTTCAAGATCTCACTACTCAGACTGGACTCGTAGTGATCCTCCTGTTTTCAGCCTCTTAAGTGCTGGGATTACAAGCACAAGCCATCATGCCCAATGCACCCTGGGAGTAGGGCTGGTGAGGCACACTGGGGATCAAACCCCAGCCCCTGAACCTACCTAAGCAGGAGCTTTAGTCCACTGAGCTATCTGGCTCGCCCTTGCACTTATTTTAGATTTAATTGTTTTCAAGGAAGAATCTTGCATTGCTGATTTAAGATTTTATTTTCTAGACACTTACCATGCAAGCTTAAATAATGTCATAGAATAATAATTTTCCTTTTAAGCATATTTTAGTAATATCACTTCCGTTTATATATGACATGCATTTGTTTCACTCAGTTCAGAGTATTTAAAAATTTTTGTTTCTTGCTTAGGCATGTGCAAGAATCAAGATGTGATCCCCTGTCCTGCTGGCCATGCCAGCCCCACCCTTAGTGTGCTGAACTGGCTACTTTGACACCTAGACAAGGCATGGTGGTACATGTCTATAATCCCAGCACTGGGATGGCTGAAAACAGGAGGATCACTACCAGTCTGAGCTGTATAGTCAGACCCTGTGCCAAACACATTAAAATCTTCTGTTTTATTTTGTTTCTCTTTGACTGTGGATTATGTACCTGACTGTTGTTTGGCATCCAAATATTTGGCAAATTTTTCGAATATCTTAGTGTTACTAATTTCTAATTTAGCTGAAAACCACTACTTCAAGTATTTTGTCTCTTTCCCTGGATATTCACAGAGGAAGGTACGTTTGATGTCTTCCACTCCACTGGTGCCAGAAGCAACTTAGGAACTATTTAAAGTTAGTCAACCATCCAGCAACAGAAAGAAAATGCAGTCTTAAAATTATGCCATTTCCTATAACAGAAACAAAATAAGATATACCTAGGAATATATCTAATAAGAGATATTCTCCATGCAGGATATTATGAAATATAAAAACCCTTTATGTAAGGCCAAAATAGATGAGAAGTAGCATTTTAATAGATCAGAAAACCGAGTACTCTACATTTATTTCATCAAATACCAATACAATTGAAATAGTTTTTGCTTTGTATGAAATTTAACAAAATGTGAAAATTGCATGTAAAAAAAAAACAGAGTAACTCAATGCACTCCTAAATAAGATTCATTTCCTACCAAGAGATAGGTGATGGTTTACAGTAAGAGCAAATCTCTGTGGACAGGTTGTCTCATTTTCTAATACTGTCTAGCTACTCACAGCCTATTATAGCCTGAGCTCCAGTCAGTGCAGATTCCTCATCCAAATAATAGTGTCATTGGCTATGGTAAGACATAGAAGCCTTAGGTCAACATGCGAAAAGTGATCACAACAGAAGCTGACATATCACGAGGGCCACCTTGCAGTAGCTGTGTTTATTATTATTTATCTGTAATCATTAAGACAAGACAGCACAGTCCAAGGATTTGTCCAAGATTTGGACAAAAATGGAAACTAATAAATGACAAAGTTAACATTTTAGGTCTTTCTGTGGGTGAAGCTTATTTATGGGATGGTAAGACTGATCCGTGAGAAAAAATGAGTACCGCCCCTTTTCTCACTCTTAAAATGAACCAAATGTTCCTAAACCACAAAATGGAATATATTCATTCATTGTAATATATTCATGCTCCAAATATACAAAGTGAAAATGAATGAATTACAGCATGCCAGTTATATATATATATATATATGTATGTATATATATATATATATGCTGAGCCTAAAAGCATGTCACAGAAGAATAATTATAACTTACATTGAATGGATTTAAATAAAGTTTGTTAAAAAGCAAAACTAAAGCATACATTTGTAAAATATTGGAAGGAAATTAAGAGAACCATTAAAACTAAATCTGGGAATACTGTCACATGAGGGTCACTTAGAGGACCTCAAATACACTGAAAAAGTTATGCGTTGTTTCTAAATCTCAGCATAGAAATAAATACAATTTATGTCACTTGTATTACTTGAATCTTTACATTCTAACATGTATTGTCCTTGTTGTTCCTGCACATCAAAAATTGAGTGTAGCTATCTGAAGAGTACCAAAAAGCCTGCATAATTATTGTGGTATGTCAATAGTTTTATGCGCCATAAATAATCTATTCGATATTTGAAAATCAGACACTATGAAGTAAACTTTTTGCTTTCACCTAAAAAATACTCTAAATTATAAATATCTCATGAAGATTCTTTCTAGCAAACAGGCTTCCAGTGAGTTAGAATGAGGGGTCTCTCAAGGTCATCAAAAGAGACGTCCAGAAAGCACAAAGAAGTAAAAGGCAGCCAAGGCTATGAAATGACATTAAAATATAATGAAGAATAAACTTCTGTTGCACAGCTCCCCTAGTTGTACATAGAAGGTCTTTGAATGTGTCTAAGGAAGGAAAGAATGTAGTCATCTAAATCATTCTCCCTCAGACTGGAGATAAAATCTTAGCAGGACCTGATCTGATTCAGTCAATTAGAAATGTCAAAAGGGGGACTCTTAATGATATATGCTGTTCTGTTAATTTACACAGAAAGCATTGTCTTGTTTGTGAACATGAGTCTGCACAGATAAAAAGTTTTTAATCTTTTTTTTTTTTTTGTACAGGGTCTCACTACACAGCTCTGATTCATAGTGATTCTCCTGTCTCAACCCTCCCCCCTCCCAGTGCTGGGATTACAAGCACGTGCCACTACACCTGGTTTTGGTGGCTGGTGTGGCGTGGCGCTGGCACAGCATGCTCCAGTGGGGATCAAACCTGGGTTCTTGTGTTCGGCACTTAGTCTGTTGAACTATCTCCCCAGCTCTGTAATATTTCTTGAAATCATTAGATTTGTTCTTCCTTTCTTCAACTCTAAAGAGCATTCAGGGTCTTGTGTGGGCTGATTTTTCTTCTTACAAAACAAGTCTAGGGTATTTAGTGGATTTTTAGTTCCTTCTGTAGGAAGAATGAAACACTCAAGTTTAAAGTCTCAAATGCAATTTGAGGCAAATTTGGGAAACCCAGGGCCTATGGATTTGCTGCCAAGGATTCTGAGATGTTGGGGGTAGTGATCCTCCTGTTTTCAATCTCCCCAGAGCTGGGATTACAGGTGCACCACCAAGCCCAGGCTCAGCGGCTGGCTCAGCACCCTAAGGGTGGGGCCAGCATGGCATGTAGTGCTGGGCATCAAACCCCAGTCCCTGCACTTGCCTATGTAGGTGCTCAGTCTACTGAGCTATCTCACCTCTCACCGGCCCTCTCACTTTCTTGTTTTAAATAGAATTTACTCTGTCTCTCAAGTAACAAGTCTCTAGGAAAAATGCAAGTGTAGAAGTAGGGAAGCAAGAGGCCAAGAAACAAACTTACAGGTATTTCTAGGGGTGGGGGTGTTGTTTGGGGGCTAAGCATATACTTAGCTTGTGCAGGGCCCTGGATTTAATTCCTAGTTCTGCAACCCACCCCAAAAACATCTTTATGGTTCGCTTTTTTTTTTTTTTTTTTAATCCAAAATGTGTTTATTGGGATGGCTTCCCACTCATCCTAATTGAGGGCACTGCTAGAGCTGCTTCCTCCTGAAGGAAGGTCCTTCTGGGAGCCTTGCTTCCCCTCCTGTAGGCTGGCACAGGACAGTGGAGCAGCTGACACACAGAACTTCCATCTGGGCATGGCTGAAGATCATGGTAATTTTAGAGCATCCTGGGAACTTCACATCCATGAACTAGGAATTAGGGCTCTGCACCAGTCACTTCCTCTGTGCTTCCTCTTCTCTTCCTCTGGAGAGTTATGAAGGAGATCTTTTGCGAGAGGCATGATCTCCTGGGGAGGTCATCACCACCAGAAAGGCTATGGTTCACCTTGATGCCCAGCTTGTCCTTGGCAACCAGAATAGTAGTATATGTTTGTCTTTATTAAAGTTGGGGAGAGAGAGAGACCCCAAGTTCTTAGGCAAAATAAACCAAATTCCTCTGTTTCGCATCATTTTTTGTGTTTAAGAAAGAGAACATAGGAAGTCTGTGGCAACTCTTGGAAGGCTTAAGAAAGAAGCAGGTGTCCTCTGGAAACAGAGGTCCTGGCTCTTGTCTTCACTCAGCCTTGTGAAACAGTGTTTGGTTCTACGTGTGACTTTGTCTAAAAGCTAGCTGAGGTGTGGCCGGGTATGGTGGCACATGCCTGCAATCCCAGCACTTGAGAGGCTGAGGCAGGAGGATCATTGTGAGTTTGAGACCAGGCTGAGCTACAAAAGTGTGCTCAAGACCAGCCTGAACTGCATAGCAAGACCCTGTCTCAAAAAGACAAAAAAAAAAAAAAAAAAAAAAAAAAAAAAAAAAAAAAAAAAAAAAAAAAAAAAAAAAAAAAAAAAAAAAACTGGCTTAGGGAAAGTGAGCTCATGTCTAGCCCTAGATTTCAAGAGAAATTAGCATAACAACTACATACAAATCTAAATTTGAATAGTCACTATTTTTATAAAATCTGCATGACATAAAATTTGTGTAGAAAATCATATTGTCTCCCTAGTGTAAAAGCCTGAAAGAGTAAATAAAATCTGAAAGATGCAATGGGTACTGTGAAAGGGAAAGAAACTGCTCAAAAGGAAAGAACAGCTGGAATGAGGTAAAGGAGAAAAGAAAGAAGGAAACAATAGCTAAGACAGTTGTACTATCAAGTTCTATTGATTTGCTGAATGAAGCAGTTATATTGGCCAATTTTACATGCTTATGTCTGGAAAGCTGAACAACTAATTTGAAAACAACAACATGTAATATAACCACCATTATTGAACCCCTACCATCTTGTTTTTTTTGTTTTTTTTTTAATTTGGTATCAATTTCTAATTTTTAATCATTTCTTATTCTCTTTAAATTGAAAAAATTAAGCTGGGCGTGGTGACGCATGCCTGTAATCCTAGCACTCAGGACGTTGAGGCAGGAGGATTGGTGTGAGTTCGAGACCAGCCTGGCCTACAAAAGTGAGCTCAAGGCCAGACTCAACTGCATAGCGAGACCCTGTCTCAAAAAGACAAAAATAATAATAATTAATAATAATAACAATAATAAATAAAAAATTGAAGTTACCATCTTATCTTAAATGTACATTTCCGAGGCATGAAGCACCTCACAGTTGCAGCCATCAACGTCTCCATCTCCAGAACGTGTGCGTCTTCCTCACCTTGAACTCTTACCTCCTCATTTCACACTCCCAGCCTCCTCCAGCTATCATTCTACTTTCTTCCTCTGGGAATTTGATTGTTCTGATTGTCTTGTATACATGGAAAAGTCGCTGTCTGGTGACTGAGTTACCTAACATGATATGCTCACAGTTCACACATGTTGTAACATGTAACAGAATTTAATTCTTTTTAAAGACTCGATAATATTCCATTGGGTATAGAGGACACATTTTACTTATTCATTTGTCTATAGGACATGGGAGAGATACATCTACATTTTGGATGTTGTTAATATTGTTGCTACGAAAAATGGGTGTAACAATTATTTGATGAGCCATTACACTATGTTTTCATTGTAATTGCACCACTTAGAGTTCTCACTAACAGCCCACAGGGCTATATTTCCACATCCTTGCCAACACTTGTGTTTTCTACTGTTTTGTTTTTTGCGTTTTCCTGCTAGCTCTCCTAGAGAGGGTGAAGTGATATCTCACTGATTTTGAGTTGTACTTCCCTACTAAGTGGCGATGTTGAGCACCTTTTCACACGTGCGTGAGCACTGAATAAATTTAAATCTATGCAATCTCATTATCGAAGAAAAGGTCCCTTCGCTAATCCCACTCTTTGTGTGAGTTACTTACATATAAAACATATGTGCTTTGAAATAAGAGAAAAGGGCAATATGATCTTCAAATACATTTTTTAAAAGTTCGCTTTGACTTTGTTGAAAGCTCGCATGATGTTCACAGTGGTTAGTGGATGTACTTTCTCTTTACTCTGTTTCACCAAAGTTAATTAAACATAAGGAATTTCCTTAGAAGCTTAACACATTCCTAGTTTTATTGAATTTTTTTCTTTCACCTCACAATTTATCACACGCCATGCCACCATTAAATTAGAATGTATTAAAACTTATGGAAAGTAGAAAAGATTACTAAAAGTAGCAGGTGTGTGTTGAACTAAATGTTATTCCATGTGCCACAAGTGCCTGAAAGTTAGAAATAACCTCTGCTTTCATTTTCCTTTTTAAGGTCTAGATCTTATTAATCTGGAACATTCAATATGTTGGATGCTTTATAACAAAGAAAGCAGATAATCTAAAATTATACATGTGAACCTCTGTAAACTTTCAAAGTTAAGGTGAAAAATCAATAAGCTCGTCCATTTATCAAACACTCACTGTAGTGTTATATTATGGGTTACCTCAAAAATGGTCCCCCAGATTCTTATGAGCTTGGAATTGGGGTCCAGTCAGAGGGTTCCAATCAGTAGGACATGACGTGGCGGGGTGTATTTGTGGCCGTGGCTCGTACCTTTTCCCTCCACCTCCTGGCTGCCATAACTGAGCTGCTGTCCTTCCTTCTGCCCTTCCACCTGCCCTTCCACTGTGTCCTCTCTGCCTTGACAGCAGCCAGCCACCAAGTGACTTCACTGAGACTTCTCAGCCAAATGAATCTCTCTGTTCAGTTGTGGTTATTGAGTATTTTCTGCCTTAAGGCCTCCCAAAAAAAAGGAGAATTTGGTCACCATTCTCATATTTGTATTTTAGAATGAGGAGATGCTCATATTGACTAAGTAGAGTCACAGGTACTATAATACAGAATTATTACTAATAAATAAAAAGAATAACTTATGTTATCCAACGTTTTCAGGTAACTATATTTTAAATGATACTTTCAAAAATATTACTGGAGATGAGCCTAATAAGAAGCAGCTCATCTTTAGGATTCTATGATAAATTATAGAATGCTAACTTTCACTTAAAGCCAAGATAATTCTTAAAATGGCTTTTGGAAAACTGTCTGTGAATACAGAATTCCAGCCTGCATCACAACCTGGCTGTCTAACACATTTTTGTGCAATTTTTCAAACCACTTCCATCTTTCCTTCTTGGTTCAGATAAGTTGTTCAGCATTCTATGTATGGGAGTGTTTTGCAATAAAAACCAAAAAAAAAATTCCTGTTGGCACCAACAACTCTCTAACATAATGAAGCACGCCTTAAATCATTTTAAGAATCTTACAATATAGAAGCACAGATGGGTGACATCATGGTATAAAGCAACTTTATTCAAGTCATTAAAAATGCTTTCTAAACTCTTAGAAATAGGGATAGTTAAATCAAGAATTCTTTCTGCAGCCTTTATCTAGGAAATTGAGGAATCTGAAATAACAAGCCTTTGTCCTACATTCTAGGAGTCCTGGCAAATTTTAAAAGATAAGCTCAGGCCTGAGATTCAGCTATACACATTTTCACGTCTTGCCTCCTTACACATTATAATCTATGTAAATTAACCATTAGTATAATATATTAAGTCACAATATAAGCCAAGTAGCCAAAGAAGTTGGCGTATACCTATCCCTAATATATTTTGTAACTAGGTTAAAATCAGTGCTGGCTGTTTGCAGAGACTACTGTGAGTCTTACACAGCTGGATGTGATATCATTATCTAAGTATGGGGTTAAGGTAAATTTGAGAAATTGCTCACCCATAAGTTTGAAAGCAAAGCAAGAAAAATTAAACTTTCCAGGCAAAAAAAGTGAAGCAAGGAATGCATATTGGTCAAGGACACAGGCATCAGAATGTTTTCATTCATGAAAGGTTTTAAACAGTTAATATAAAGGATGAGATACTACAAAGTACAGGTGACTCTGCCAGACCTATGTTTTTGTAAATAAAGTTTTATTGGAACACAATCTTGCTCATTCACTCACATTTGGTTTATGGCCATTTTCATATTCTAATGGTAAAGTTAAGTAGTTAAACAGGGACCATAGTCAAAACTGAAAATATTAATTGGCCTTTTGTAGAAAAGTTTATTAAACATTCTACTAAGATATCAAGCCAGTCTTTAGACAAAGAAAATGAAAAAAAAAAAAAAAGTATTAATCCAGTGCCACACAGATAGCTCAGTGGTTTAAGCACTTGGGTACCACATGTCATGCCAGCCCTGCCCCAGGCTCACCAAGTCAACCACCAAGACTGAGCCTGTTGGCATGTGCCTATAATCCTAGTGACAGGGAGGATGAAACAGAACAGAAGGATCATTATGAGTCTGAGCTGTGTAGTGAGACCCTGTGCCAAAAGCATTAAAAAAAGTATTAAACAAGGCCCAGCTGGGCGTGGTGGCTCACGCCTGTAATCCCAGCACTTGGGAGGCTGAGGCAGGAGGATTGGTGCAAGTTCGAGACCAGCCTGGGCTACAAAAGTGACCTCAAGGACAGCCTCAACTGCCTAGCAAGACCCTGTGTCAAAAAGACAAAAAAAAAACAAGGCCCAAACAGGAAATTTTACTTTAAAATCATTAAAATTATAATCTCTGTTTAGCCATTTGTAATGGTATACACGTGTAATTTCACCATGCTATGAGCTGAAGGCAGTTGGGGCCCAGCCTGGATGCTTAGCAACTTGATGAGAGGCTGTCTCAAAATGAAAAATAAGGAAGGACAATAGACATACATTAGTGCAAAGGTCTTTTCCCCAGAACCACTGAATAAATAAATAACATTTAATCAAGTGTTACTGTATGATCATTGAAGTGTTTTCCTATTCACTGCCTTACCTAAATGTTGAAGCAATCCTAAGATACAAATAGGGCAGGTGCTATGGTACCATGCTCAAAAGGGATTTGGCCCTGAGAGTACCAAGTAATTCTTTGAGGTTTCACAGCAACTTGAGATAGGGTGAACACAGAAGTGAGACAAGTTGCTTGTCTTGCCACCTGGTCATAGGAAAGGAGCAGAAGTAGAAAAGTGAAAAGTCCAGACATTTGGGAGGCATGGGCGCTCAGGTCCTGCTGCCCCAGCGGCTGCCCCAGACCATGCTGCCCTGCTGACCTTTCCTGGGGCTTGCTGGCTCCACGCAGGAAGTAGCTCTGCTTCCCCTCATCTGCCTCCCAGCACAGGATGTCGTTCTTCCAGATCACAGCGGCTGGATTCCCACGACACAGAACGCACTATGCATCCGATCTGGGGGTGCTTGCAGCTCCAGGTTGCAGTGCCTTTGAGGTCTGGCAGACAACATCCCAGAGGGGACAGACACTTTTCCCAGGTCACTACTGTGACTACTTAGTCACTGGATGTTTACACTCAGTATGCAATGTGGATCACTGCCAGACTTGCTGACTTAGAATGAGAAGGCAGATCTAGGGGCCAATTGACCAAGTTCAAACCCCAACCCTTGGTTGAGTTTCCAGGCTTTTCAGTGCCTCAGTTTTCTCAACTGTAAATGGACTTTATAATAATACCTACATCATAGCATTATTGGGAGGGATAAATGACTTAGGACAGTGCTGAATTTATTGTACACATACAATTCAGGTCAGTAGCTTTTTGTATTTTAGTAAGGGTCTACCCGGTCTCACTGCATAGCTCAGACTCATAGTGATCTGCCTGTGTTCAGCCTACCAAGAGCTGGGGTTACAGGCACACCACCACACCCAGTCTCAGGTGCCTTCTTTAAACTTTGTTTATTTATGTTATGGCCGGCTCAGCCTCCCCTGGGAGTGGGGCTGGCGCAGCATGTGGTGCTAGGGGTCACTGCGGTTGCCTAAGCTTGCCTAAGCAGTTGCTTTAGACCACTGAGCTATCTCTCTGGCCCCACTGTCACCTTCTCAAGGCACCCTGGGTGCATGGCCGGCAAGGCAGGCCTGGGATCGAACCCTGGCTGCTGCATCTGCCTAAGCAGGCACTTTAATCTACTGAGCTCTTTGGCTCGCCCAGTAGTTCTTATTAAGGATCATTGCTCCTGGCCAAGAGCTAAGACCCTGCACTGCCTATGGCATTTTCATCAGGGCAGGAGGGGAGAGCATCTTTGTTGCCTTGCAATAGCTGAGTGTCTTTACAGCTGGGTGTGGAGTGTCGCCTAGTGGACGTCCTGCAAGTGGGAAGCAGAGAAGGAATTCCTCTCAGCTCTGCAGCAGAAAGATTCTGGAGCACTGAGCAAGGACCAGTCAGTCTGACTTGTGTGAAATGACTCAGGTGGGGTGTGGCCACCTGGTAAGGTGATCAAATCAGCTCACATCCCAGGGTGACATGGAAAGCACCAGGGAGGCAGTACACAGGAGCTGTATTCTGTAGCGTTCTTCTTACGGACACTGAAGACATAAGAGACAAGGTTTGTTATAAATTATCCCAATTTCCATGATCAGCCTGAGAACAAGTTTTTGGAAGTGCATAGGAGGAATTTAGTTAAGTGTGGAGATTTTGTGTGCCACCAAAAAAGCAGAGTTAAGTTGATGCTTTCGGGATTTGGAAAGTGAAGTAGACTCAGAGGCATGGAATAGTTCTGAATCAGACTTGGCTGAACTAGGAGACAAAGGAGATTTTGAGAGCTAGACCCCAGGTACAGGCCAGAGACCCCATTAGGAGTGGGTAGCCACCATTGTCAGACCCTGATAACAGGCAGAAGCTGCATGTGAATGGGTAGAAGAGTCCTTAGGATGTGTTAGAGCCTGCATGAACACTAACCAAGCACAAGGTCACTGCAGGTTGTGGCCTGGAGCCATCCCCTCCCTGGGAGCAGTGTACCAGAAGTCCCCTCTTTTACAGAGACAGCCAGAGCTGCTTAAGTGCCTACAAAGCATCTACAAAGTCAGATGTAAGAGGGAGATCAGAGGGTCAGAAGCTAAGAGGAGGGTGCACAGGAAGAGTTAGCTGGTTTGCTTAAATCTCATGTTCTAAATATTATAGTGTCTCCTTGATAAGGAAAAAAAAGTCAATAGAATGACTTCCAGGAAAATGATATATTCCAAAGGTATCCGGTTATAAAATTAAATAGATATACTTGAAGAGGCAGAGCAGGGAGGGACAAAATACAACGAAACATTAAATAGTGCTAATACGAAGCATAATTTAGTAAGATGTTTTGTTTGTTTTTGGCTTTTTGAAACAGGGCCTCGCTGTGCAGTTTCATCTGACTTAAGCTTACTTTGTAACCCAGGCTGGTGTAGAACTCAGTATTCTTCCTGCCTCAGCCTCCATGTGCTGGGATTACAGGTGTGCCTCACCACACCCAGCCCAGTAAGATGCTCTTATCTGAAAAAAAGAAAAAAATAGTGGTATCTGGGTTTAATGTAGAAAATCTTTCAATTCATGGTTTCTTGGTAGGTCTTCAGTGACCAGGCCAACACCAGAGGTACTGACAGTGAGACTGAGAGACTCTAAGAATCCATAGAGAGCTGGAGGATGGAATTGTCACTGTCACATGCTAGAGGCTTGACATAAACAGTTTTGAAAGAAAAATGGTCGTTTCAAGGTTTAGCATGGTCAGTCAGGCAAGAATTAGGTTATTGTTGGGAGAGACCCACCAAAAGGGGTCACAAGCAGGAATTAAGATTGAGAATTCAGTCATCCTGAGCCCAACCTGAGGGGCTGGCGAGATAGCTTAGCAGACTAAAGCACATGCTTAGGCTAGCTTAGGCAAATTTAGGCAAACTCAGGGACAGTGGTCCAATCCCTGGCATCATATGCCACACCAGCCTAGCCCCCAAGGTGGGCTGAGCCAGCCACAAAAAGAAAAAACAAAAAGGAAAGGAAAACAAAAGAAAAGAAAAGAAGAGAAATCAACTGAATCCAAGTTGATTGCCTGAGAATCATCTTAGCTGGACTCCTTAAGAACTGGGAGCTAATTTGGCCACTACTGATTAAAGCAGCACAGTAGGACCTAGCTTTGTAGGTGTGCTCTGTTTCCTAGGAGGCAGAACCTGTTCTGTGGCAGCTGGTCTTTGTTGAGAGGTCACTCACAATCCAAACAGAATCTTTGCAATCCAATAGAATCTCTCTTATCAGTGGAATAAAATTAATGATCAAGTAGCACAGACTCTCCCTGAGCTTTCAGTGCTAGGAAGATCAGAGCAGAGTTTCTTTTTTTCTGGTCTCTCTTATCATTCATTTCTTATTTATCTTCATAGGATTTATCCTAATCAGGCATGTCAGCTGATAGTCAAGTCAGATAGCATTTTAGGAAGAAGATAAGTGTTAATTAAGAAAATGTGAATAAGTACAGTTGTATAGCTCAGCAGGCTAAGTGCTTTTTTAGGTAAGCTCAGGGGCCAGGGTTCCATACCTGGTACCACAGGCTGCACCAGCCCCCTTCCCGGGCCCACTGAGTGGGCAATGGAGTCCACACATGTTGGTGCACATCTGTAATCCCAGCACTAGAGAGGCAGAAATCAGGAGGATCTGTATGAGTCCCAACTGCGCAGCTAGGCCACACACACACACACACACACACACACACACACACACACACACACCCTTAAAAAATGTGAATAAAATCTTTCCTACTTATTTCCATCTTCTGTTTTTATACAAGATCTGAGAGAGACAAGTTCAAGGCAACATAACCAAGAAAATGCCCCTGTGTCAATTTTCTACTCCTTTCTTGGTTTAAAATGAAAATGCCCCATGTGTATATCAAAGACACTGTGCTCTGACTTTACCATGCCCTGAGCGTCTGGCACTCACTGAATGACCAAGTGTCTGGGGAAACTTGCAGTGAATAAGGAGGAAGAAAACCCAGCTATGTGCTGTCCTTCCAGGGCTTTCAAGCACTCACCCTACACGTGAGCCAACCTTACTTAAGCAGATGCATGAATTTTGGTGCAGAGAGGTGACATCTATTTCTTGAGTGGCAGGGAAATACATTTATCCTTGAGTAGGATTACTGCTCAAACTAGCATGGTCAGAGAACTGGCACAGTGGCAGGGGTCTAGGGTTCTCAGGCAGCTTCCCCCTGAGGGCCTTTGGGATTTGGAAAATGGAATAGACTCAGAGGAGTCACAGTTTCTATAGAATGAAAGCTTCAAAGTAAGCAAGTGGCCCTGCAGATGACCTGTCCCTGAGAGGCAGCAGCAGCCCTGGGGCAGCCAGGGGAATCAAATCTGGGGGCTTCCAGCAAGGGTGCAGAGCAGAAGGCCAGCCCAAGGGGCCCCTCAAGCCCACTAGCACAGAAACCACCTGACAATGGCTTCCCTCAGTTTCTGTCACTCCTTCATGGGCTATGCCCAGAAATTTTATTTCCTAGACCTGACAAGCCCAGAGATTAATTTTCAGACATTTTCCAGGCAATTCATTCACCTCTTAGAGTTGGAAAAACCCACACAGCCTAAAAGCCATAAGCTGACTACTCTCATCCGAGATGTCCAGGCATCTAGATACTATGGGGAGATTTACATATGCTCACATGCATGAACATACATCATCCTGCGCGCATGTGTGTGTGCATATAGGTCTAACTATCTCTGTACCTCTCTACCTCGTATTTATCTCTGTACCTTGTATCTATCTATGTAGTACATAAGCTTTTCCTGTGGGTTCTCTTTCTCTGGAGAATCTTAATACATTTTCTAGTGACTATTTTCATATAATCACTTTGATGCCCCCACCTCATTGTCATAAAATAGATCTAATTATGTTGGTCTTTCTCAGGGAAGGAAAATGTTCTAGAAGACATGATTCTATCCCTCTGAAATGCGTCTCTCAGTGTCAGACGGGTAAACCACCTGTTCTAAATGGTACCAGGGTGCCACCACACTTCTTTCCTGGCCCTGATCCTTTCAGCTGGCTTCTCATGCTGAGCTCTGCTGCCAGGTACCACAGGCCCTCAGTGGCCCTGTGATTTGCACATTCAGGGACCAAGCTTTTTTACAGAGGCAGGAGTCTAGACTGAGCTTGTGGCTTGTGAGTGGGTGTCACTCACCTTCCACCCTACATCTCTGCTCCGCTATGATGCAGTGCCCTGGGTTGTCCAGGAATTGAGCAGAGTTAGTTTCTTGACATACTCTATCCCAAAAGAAAACTGACTGCTGACGTGATGTCAGAAAGGAAAAAGCCTAAGAAACATAGTTTCAGGCAGGTGTAAAATATAATATGGACACATTAAGGTTGTACTGTTTTATTTGTACTGAATTATTAAGAGTAAAAAGGTCACTTAAATTTTATGTCTCACTGTTTAATGGGTTGTCTTTTATGTACAGCAGTATTGGCTGATGTAGTGGGTCATTACAAAGGGTACTTTTCTCAGAATACTATGGGCTCACTCATTACTTGCTCCCAGTTTTATAGTTCTAAGATCATGCTTGTGATTCCATTGTGGACAATCTGATCTGAGTCAGGAGCTCCTCTAGTATCTCTGCCCTGATTTGCTCTTTTTGTCAGTCCTAGAGATCCAAGTCAGGGCCTCCCATGTGCTAGGCGAGGGCTCCAAACCTGCACTGCATGCCCAGCCCACGCCTGTGACTCTGCTCTGTGTCTAAGGCAGCACTAGTCCTATTAAGAATTATTAACACTGAATATGGGGGGCTTCAGCGCATGCGCCAGGCATGCTGCTGATAGCTGCAGCTGCGGCAGGCTGGGTTTGAGCTATGTCCACCCTGTTCGAGAAGCGCAGTGGGGTGGTTCCGTGCAGGACACCTTGAGGCCAGTGGTACCAGCTCCTAGAGGAGGTGTTCACTGAAGTTCAGGTGCCGCCGGGCACTTGCGTGCAGGACATCCAGTGCGGCCTGCAGAGCCGGCATGGGGCGCTGGCCGTGCGGGGCCACGAGATCGTGCAGGGCAAACTCTTTGATTCTACCATAGCTGATGAGGGAGCATGGACTGTGGAGGACAGAAAAATGGTCCTCATAGTTCTTACTAAGACAAAGAGAGATGCAGCCAATTCTCCTCCAGAATCTGAATGTGCTGCTGATCCGTGGGCGCAGGACCCAACGCAGCGGAAGCTTACCTTACCTTTAGAAAGGTTCCAGAAAGAAAATCCTAATTTTGGCCTCAGTGGAGCAGAAATCTCAGGAAACTATACTAAAGGTGGGCCGAATTTCTCAAAGCTTGAGAAATAACTGCTGTTTTCTTAATGCATTCTGTGGATCCTAACAAATGTTATCAATTTAATCAAAAGAGCAGTTTATGAAATGGAAGAATGGATGCCTACAGCTAACAAGTTGTAAAATGTATTTAAATATGGTTCTAAAACTGTATTTAAATATGATTTACATAGGAAATGTGTTACAAGAGCTATTCTATAGATATAAGATAACTTTTTGGACTTTTTTTTGCTCAGCATGAAGTTTTATATGCTGCATTTTATTAATTTCCTATTTAGTTGTATTTTTACTATGAAAAACTAACATACATAATCTGAAATGGAAGTATGCCATCAGGGGAAAATATTTTCTTTGCTAAATGTGATGTAAGGATGACATTCAGTAAACTCTTCTAAGTAGAAAAAAAATATGAATTTTTGAAATACAAGGTAAAAAATTGTATATTCACTGAGTGCCACCATGCGCCACACAATGTCCAGACTTATCAGCTCAATTTCTCAATACGGTGATCTTGTAAGGTCCAAATTATTCTCCTAATTTTACTAATGAAAAGTGGGAAATGGTGGTTTCTCGGGTGGGTCCCACATTTAGAGGTAACTCTCTCCCAACGCTAATGCTCCTCCTAGCTCATAATTTTGCATCAGATGGTGTACTAAGTAGCGGTGTGCTTACCACCATATTTACACTAGAAGCGGAGCTACAGGATCACAAGTTCCCTGAACTGTTTTATAGTTCATAGAGAGTTTGTGGAGACTCTCCCTAAGGGAACTCAGCATAATAGAGGTTGGAAATAGCTTAACCTTAAGTCATAAAAATCACTGACCTGGGAAACTAAGAAGAAAACTGGTTACCTTAGTGGGGAGGGCGCGTAAGCATCTAGTGTGGGCTGTGTGGTCAAACGGTGGCAGGGATATCTTCAGCTTAGAAAACTTTGACCTCTTCAACAGACTTGAGTTTTATGTTATTACTGTTAGGCTTTCAGAAAGCATGGTAACTGCAAGTATTCATCCATTTATTAAACTGCAAGATCTTTAAGATATAAAATAATCCAGATTCCCACACTCTCTCACTCTCACATACACGCACACAACACATACAACACACACAACTACACATGCACACTCCTGCCCGCTCTTCCATATCCTATGCCACCTTATGCAGACACAGCATCATCCCCCTTCTCAATTAGTCAGTACCCTGTGGCAGCTGAAAAAGGTATGGAAATTATACTCTTCGGTTTTCTTTATTTGCCACTGTGCTATGCATGTTCTGTAAAGAAGCGGAAAAGTAATTACGAAGGTGAGTGTTTGCTCTTCGATCAACTCTGAGCCCATAATGTAAGAATGTGCTGCGGCAGGGAAGTACTCACCTGAGCCGGTGCCTGGAAACAGAACCTGGCACAGGCTTCCTGGAAGTGTTAGCCACACATCTGGCTCTGTTTGTCTCTAGTACCTGAATGGCTGGGATGTATGCACGTTCGTTTTCCAATGCTAGCGGTCCCGCGTCTCATCTGTGTGCTAATGGCTCTGTGAGTCTGTTTGTGTGCAGACAGATTTGACATTCCCTGCTCTGGAGCCTGCCGTTCTCTCTGACTTGGAGCATCTACCCTTGCAATACTGTCACAGGCTTCTCTGAAACGCACATTTACAGTCCACAGGTCTAGTAAACGGGCCGTGTGGTTGCACAAACCTTTCGTTTAAGAGAAACCCAAGTGGCCCTCTTGCGCTTTATCTCCTGCTGCACTTCACACTCTAACTGTGTCAGTGAAAAAGTGAAGCTGAAAGGATTTTTTGGAATTTGCTGCTCCCGCTGGTAATATTCTGGGGTTGGTTCTTTTTGTTGTTGTGTTTTCTGCTCTGTGAAATGTCCAAACCTTCTCGCTCGGCAAGACCTTTCTTCCCTAATGCAGCATCCAGGCTACAGTCATCCAGGAAAGATTTAAATAACAAACAGAAAGAAACCAGCTTAGGTGAGAAGATTTCGAAAACTGGGAGTGAAGCAGATTTGGTCAAACAGCACCAGGTGCAGACGGCAACTCCAGCACAACGGAAGTCTCCAGTGCACAAAGGTAATGTTTCACAGCAGCTGCCTCTGTCAGCTCAGGCTTAGCAACTCCCTCCTTGCTAATACCGCCAGGTAACCTACAGAAATGGGGCTCACATGCTTTCCAAACTTCTGTTTTGTGTGCATAAACCACTTTCCAAAATCCTGTAGTGCTCTGCTAAAATAATCGATGGTTAAGAAGATGGAAGTGATAGAACTTTCTATCATTAATTAAGGAACAATATAAACAAAATGGACTGTTGTCGCCTCTCTTTCAGGATGATAGATTTTATTCTTGATGGTGTTTTATGGCACTTAATGTTCTAATCATACTTACATGAGTTTTGTTATTGCTTGACTATTCAAATACAAAGAAGACTGCTTAAATGCACATCATTGACTAGCAAGAGAATTTTCTTTTGCAGCCCCTTTTAAAACCGAATTGTATCTGAAATGCAAATCTAATGATATGCTTTCTTGCCGAACATAGCAAAAATCCTGGCCAGCTCTGTTATGGGCATCATTTAAACAAGCTCTCTGGTGCATGTTGCAATGTTTCACTTAGCAAAAATATAGCTGAATAGCTGACCCCAGCTGGGAAATGCAGCAACTAAAACGAGCCAATTCTGATTTTAGTGTATATAATCACAGAGGGCAACTAAACTGTACCTCAAAGTATATTAGTAATTTCTTTCATTGTACCAAGAGCTACATATTAAATCTCTAAGAAATATTTTATCATGCTTATTTTAATAAATTTGTATCTTTCTACTAAAAATACATTATTTGGTCCTGCAATTTTATAGCAAAGTAAAACATTGTTTTAATATTCTTATTCTAATTACTGGACCTTTGTATTTTTATGGAAGATATAAATGCATTTTATTATTTTAATCTTGGTGTCTTCTATTAAAAAGCTATTACAAATGATTTTTTTGTGCTATATGTGATTTCAAATATGCATATGTCTGGCAAATGTTAATTTTCTTTAGCTTTGTTATTATTGCTTTGTTCATTTGATCAATGAAGTACTGTATAAAAATTGAATGAAAAGCATAGACAATAAACACTAAAAAACTTTGGAAATATTGATAAAAGTTGTCAAATAGACTGGATCTCACTGCTTAAAAGGTGGACTTTCTTCAATGTGGTAAAGCATGGGAGTCTGGACAGCAACCACCGCCACCTAAAGAACATCCAGGCACTTACGTGCTACATGTACCAGTCTGCTTAAGGTGTGCTGAGCAACTGATTTTTTATGCTAATGGGCCAAAGTTAGGTGCTTATTCCAAGCATTGTTTAAAATGCTGGCCCTCCCCCACCCTGCTTTTTTTTTTTTTTTTTTTTTTTTTCTTTTTGGCAACCTATAAGGACATCTCTGAACAGAATTTTTGGGTGAAAATAATTTTTTTTGCCAACCACTTTGGTTTGGAAATTCATTAAAAGTCACATGAAATCAAAGATTATTATCAAAGTGCAAGATCAATATAAATGATGCACGTTTTGAAAAACCTAGAGGAAGTTTATAAATTAACACAGTAGTGTTTCATTTGCAAATCTCTGAGAAGCAAAGAATTCCATCTACCACAAGACTTCTAAAATTGACAGCAAGACAGCTTATTGGAACTATATCATTAGAATGTGTATTTTTGCTTTTATTTTCCAAACAGAAATTTTTTAATAACCACTACCATACTGTATAGTGAGTAGACCCTTTAGTTGTTGGAGAATATGATTAAATTTCTTAATGTGATAGCTATTTTATTTGGCTTTCACTTAAATTGGTTGTTCAAAAATCAAGAAATTGTAGGTTTTAGATCAGTGACAGAGTGCTTGCCTGAGGCTCTGGCTTCCATTTGCATGAGAATGAGGAAGAGACAGAGAAAGAGAGAGAGAGAGAGTCAGAGACACTAAGACAGAGACAGACAGAAACAGACAGAATGAGACAGAGACTGAGAAGGAGAGAGAAAGACAGAGACAGAGAATGAGAGAGACAGGAAAAATACAGAAAGAGAAATAGATAAAGATAGAGAGAGAGAAACAAAGACAGAGACAGAGACCATGAGAAACAGAGTGACTGCAGGCCTTTGCTCTGTATCCCTCTTTCTGGAATGTTCTCTGGGCCATTTTATTTCATTACATTCTGTAGAAACACTTTCCCAAGAAACTTTCTAGGAAAAGTTAAAGGAAGGTAACTTTCTGAGTTTTTTTGTGCTCTTTAATGCAAGTTTGAATAGGCATAGGTCTTTACACTGAAAATAATTTTTCCCACCTACTAATTAAGATTTTCCTCATTATCTTGGGGATCTGTGTGGTGGTAAGGAGGCTTGCACTGCTCACACATTCCCAGGTCCTTGGTAGGTGATTCTCTCCCAAGGTCTCCTTTTTAATCTCTATATTTTGAAATGTCACTGAAGTTTTTAAAACTCTGGATTCTTCATTTATTTTGACTGGATATTTAGTGGGTACTTTGAATCTGAAGAGTAATAACCACAAAATATGCTTTTGTATTAATTCTTCAATAATTTGTTCTGCATTTGCTGCACTTTCTTTCTTTCTAGACCTCCTATAAACCAGCTATTGAATTGACTATGTTTAAGTCAAATTTTCTAGACTTTATTTTCCAACTACTTTACTGTCCCATTTTGATCACCATTACAGTTTGAATTTCCAGAGCTTTTATTCCTCTTATCATTTAGAGACTGAAATATTATTTTTCTGTGTATAAGCAGTGTACCTGTGGCCTTACATTTTCTTTTTAAGACAATAAAAAAATGATTAAAATGATACAACATTTCCAAACAAGATGATAGAAAGTTAACAAGGTTGCATAGTGTTATCTTTAAAGTAGTGGCTCAGGTTACCAGATATAGGCATGCAAAACTGAACCAAAAACTTTTATTTAAATTATCAATTGTTCCTACTGTTCCTTTCAATAAACCAATAAAGATTAGTAATGGAATTGTTTTGGCTAATATATATTATATATTATGATATGAATTTACCATAATATATGTATACTTCCCCTTCTTTATTTTTCCCTTTCCATGTTCCAGCCTGAGGGTAGGAGACACATTTGTTTTGTGATGTGAACCCGTTGTTATGGTTTGTGTCTACTTGTTTCCCCAAAGCCTCATGCAGTCATGGGGTGAGGACTTCTAGAGTTTGAGATTAATTCATGATCCACTGGGATTATAGGTCTTAGTACTGATGAGATTATGGGTCTAAGTACTGCTGGGATTGTGGGTGTGGCCTGAGGCAGAGAGCCTGAGACAAGAGAGCCAGAATGTAATATGAGAGACAGAGAAACAGATACACTCTGTTACTGTTGTTGGCCAGTTGCTGTTGTTGACCTGTTGTGATTGTTGCTGTTCCACCACCATGAACTGGAAGCTCTCTGCCCTGTGCCACTCAGCCTTGGAGCCTGCTGAGTATGGACTGAAACCTCCAATAACTGTGAGCTGAATAATCCTTTCCTTCCTTTATCAGTGTTGGATATTTGTCCCAGCAATGAGAGAAGAGTAACTGAGACACTCATCCCAGTGATCTTGCTATGTTTTCATTCTGAATGAATAGTTCAGATTGGCCTCCGTAGCAGAGGAGCCTAGTGATCAATAATCTATATGACTACTACTAATTAACACTCATGAAAAAGCTTTTTCATAATGAAATTCACCAAAAGGAAGTTAGATGGTGAAACTTTCATTGATAGGAGTCAACATATCATAAGATCAGGATATAAATACATACACAAGAACGTAGCATGCCTTCCTCAACTGTATACCCTCACTTCTGTTTAGAAACATCC
>PVJA010035147.1:0-7500 GCA_004027025.1 Myocastor coypus
TTTATTTATTTATTTATTTATTTATTTATTTATTTTTTGTCTTTTTGAGACAGGGTCTCAGTATGCAGTTCAGGCTGGCCTTGAGCTCACTTTTGTAGCCCAGGCTGGTCTCGAACTCACACCGATCCTCCTGCCTCAGCCTCCCGAGTGCTGGAATTACAGGCGTGCGCCACCACGCCCGGCTTTGTTTTTATTTTTATTTTTATTTTATTTATTTATTTTTTTGTCTTTTTGAGACAGGGTCTCCCTATGCAGTTGAGGCTGGCCTTGAGCTCACTTTTGTAGCCCAGGCTGGTCTCGAACTCGCACCAATCCTCCTGCCTCAGCCTCCCGAGTTCTGGGATTACAGGCGTGCACCACCACGCCCGGCTAGAAACTTGTTTTTAAAAAATTCATTTTATTTAAAAAAATTCTTTTTATTTGTATATGTTTGTGATACATGGTAAATATTTCCTTATGGGGTACTGATACATATTGCATCTTAATCCCTTTTACTTTCTGATCTCCTTCTATGGAAACTTTTATACGTGGAAACACACTGATGTTCAGAAAATAAAAATGCAAGTAGACATGGACTGAGCCTTAATGGGATTCTCTGTAAAGTACCTTTAGTAGTGGTGGCTCCTCAGGCGTCACGGTGGATTTAATACTACTGGCTACCAGAGCAAGGGTGTTTTGTGTGTCTGCCTCCCAACCTGGGCCCTTCCAGTCCTCAGGATACCAGAATATGACCACCTATTTCCTGGTACTCTCCGAACACTGCTTTCTCCTTTGAACACCACTGATGTGTAAACTAAGGCAAACCTGTAAACTTTTGCTAATGTTTTTTAAAACTGATTATTTGGGGGAGGATCTGAATTTTTGTTGAGTTTATATACATTTTAAGGTAGAACTTTCAAAAAAGGATGTGTTACCTAAGGAGACACAGTTATTTAATTGGATATAGAAAGACCTGAAAATAACAGTAATTAAAATTTATCCTGAAGAGTATCTGTTTTATGTATTTAGTACAGGATCTACAGGGTCTCACTGTCCATGGACTTAATAGTGATTCTTCAGATTGGGGGGCATCTGCCTAAGCAGGCACTTTAGTCCACTAAACTATCTGGCTGGCCCGTGCCAGAAATTTTATGTGAATTTCACCTCATTAAACTAAAAGTTGGCTGGGTTGTGGATAGGGATTTAACCTTTATTCTAAATCAGATGTTTCTGTACTAAGTATGAATTAGACTACATTGTGAGTTCTGTGAAAGGGCTTGTCCATTAGGGAACTACCCTCAAGAGCCACTGCTGAGCATGGTGGGCACTCAGTAAAGACTTGTTAGTGAATGGAAGACTTAAAAGATTAGGATGTTTGTTTGCTTTGGTAATGCTTTTGGTTGTAGTTGGATTTTTTTTTTTTTTTTTTTTTTTTTTGAGACAGGGTCTCACTATGCAGTTCAGGCTGGCCTTGAGCTTACTTCTATAGCCTAGGCTGATCTGGAACTCGCACTGATCCTCCTGCCTCAGCCTCCCAAGTGCTGGGATTACAGGCATGCGCCACCACGCCCAGCTTCTTGTTTTTTGGTTTTTGAGACAAGTTCTCACTGTATAGTTCAGGCTGTCCTTGAACTCATTAGATTGGCCTTGAAAATCCTGCTGCCTTAGCATTCTGAGTCCTGGGTGACACGTATGTGTCACAGTCTCTCTCTCTTTTTTTTTTTTTTTTTGTCTTTTTGAGACAGGGTTTTCTTATGCGGTTGTGGCTGGCCTTGAGCTCACTTTTGTAGCCCAGGCTGGTCTTGAACTCACACCAATCCTCCTGCCTCAGCCTCCCGAGTGCTGGGATTACAGGCGTGAGCCACCATGCCCGGCTCTCTTTTTTTTTTAAATTTTATTTTAGTGAGAGATAACAAGACAGTTTCAAAACAGGTTAGTAGGACAGCTACAATAATTAATATATTACATATTGTCTTCACAATAGTTGTTCAGAGTACAAGATGCAGGCATGATATCCTTTCTCAGCACTATTAGTACAAATCTTTCTTCTCATTCAACTAAGAGAAAGTGGCTGTATATATAGTCCAGTAGTCCATAATAGGGCTGGTGAGATAGCTCAGAGGTCTAAAGCACTTGCTTAGGCAAGCTTAGGCAACTGAAAGGAATTGCAGTTCAATCCCCAGCACCACATGCTGTGCCAGCCCCACCCCCAGGCAGGCTGAGCAGGCTATAACATAAATAAAGTTAAAAAAAAAAAAAAGAAATCTTGAATAGTCTGTAATAGTAGTGGGCTAATGTATTTTTGTGATAGGCTCTTGCTGTGTATCTGAGGATGGCCTCTAATCCCCTTGCCTCACCCTCCCAATTGTTGTTACAGATACGCAGCACCATAACCAGCTATAGATTAGGAAAGTACTTTTTTTTTTTTGTCTTTTTTGAGACAGGGTCTTGCTATGCAGTTCAGGTTGATCTTGAGCTGACTTTTGTAGCCCAGGCTGATCTTGAACCCGAACTGATCCTCCTGCCTCAGCCTCCCAAGTGCTGAGATTACAGGCGTGTGCCACCACGCCTGGCAACCAGCTATAGATTAGGATTTATTTAATTGAAAAACTTGTTGTATTTCTTGTTGTCCAAATACTTTTGAAAAGCCAGTTGCAGAAGTCATAGCATGACAAAGGTTTCAGGTAGCCTCATGTGGGCCCTGTTCTGAAATATGTACATATTTGCTTGAGACGTTAGAAAGCAGGGATCTGGCTTTCTAAGCTGGCAGCTGCAATGGAGGAGGGCTTGATGCCTCAACCAGTGGCAAACAAGAGCTGTTAAAGGTACTTGGTGATACGTGCAGTTCCTTGAGGTTCCTGCAAGGGCCCTGCACCTAGGTCTGGCCAACCTGGATACAGTGAATGATCCTCACAGGTATGAAACCCACAGTCACAGATCTAAGCCAGCTGTCCTGTGCCCAGGACATCCACTATTGTTATGGGGTGGATTTGGCCTGTGTGCTCAGTAGAACCACCCACCCAGTAGATTAAGAATTTTGTTTTGTTTTTTGAAATGGTCTTGCTATGAGTGTGTAGTCCACATTGGCTTCAAACTGGAAGCAGTTCTCCTGACATAGCCTCCCAACTTCTGGAATAACAGATATAGGCCACCACACCCAGCTCCAGTACATTAGGATTTTTTTTTTTTTTGTGGTACCAGGAATTGGACTCAGAACCTTTTGTTTGCCAGGCAGGCCCTTAAACCACTGAGCTCTATTCCTGGTCCCTACATTAGGAATTTTATTATTGTTTTGGGGGGATTTTTTTGGCACCAGGAATCAAACTCAGGACCTTGTACTTATCAGGCTGGCACTTGTGCTGCTGAGCTACATCCCCAGCCCTAGATTAAGATTTTTAGTGACCACTCATTTTCATATATCATGATTGCCATTCTAATGGTCATCTTAAATTTTAACTAAGGATACTCTTTAATGGAGTAAGTAGCTTAAATCTTTGAAGTACCTGTCAAACATCAGGTATTGTGCTTTATTTTTAAAAATGTGGTTTTTCACACCAGTTCTGGAGGCAGTAGTTCCTATAAGTTGGATTGAATCACACATGCTTGAAGTCTTGTCTGGTGTTATGTAGAGGTCTGACTCTTTCTTGCCTCTCCTTTGGGCAGCCTCACTGGCCTTCCACAGAGGTCGAGGTTGAATTTTTAGGACCGAGCATCATTGGATACATAATTAAATCCTGGGTTGCATAAGTTGTGCTGAGTAAACCTTACCCACTTGAGCAAACTAGTTGGTAAAGTAGCTAAAGGAAACTGGAGCCCGTAAGCAGTAAGACCTAAGGGTGGAGTAGTCACACCCAGCACTACTCAGATTCAGTGTTCCTTGGCCTGCTTGAAGTTGAAGATTTCTTTCTGTGACTGCCCAGCATGGCTTGATGTGTGTCGGTCAGCCCAACTGTGAGAAATTCCGGAACACCTTTCCCTGTGTTGCCTACTATGCGTATCTTCAGTTGGTTTTCCCCATCATCATGAGTGAGTCAAGGGATGAGTCATGGAAATTGTTTGCGGTGGATGGCTAGACTTTGCAGAGTGGCCAAGTAACATTTGGGCCCTGTCAGCCTGAAACTTTAGCAAAAGAGCACCTGACTTGTCTGGGTCGGTGGTTTTCCTGCAGATGAGGTATGGCCCTTCGCTTGCCAAGTAGTGTGTTTTACTGAGCCTCACTCTGGTCTTCATCTAGCAGGCTCTGTGGTGTTTGTATAAGAGACATTATGGGTGGAAATCATTCTGTTGGGGTAACTCCGAAAATGTGTTCTCCATTCCCCCACACTCCCTTGTGCTGTGAGCCCAGGATTTTGTTCTGAGCTACATTTCATGGTCTTATTTATTTATTTATTTATTTTAAAACTTTGAGACAGTGTCTTGATAAGTCATTCAAGTGTCCAGGCTGGGCTTGGACTTCCTTCTTTCTTTTTCTTTTTTGTATTTAATGCAGGGTCTACAGGATCTCACTACATGATCAGATTGTAGTGATCCTCCTGTCTTTAGCCTCCCAAGTGCTGGGATTACAGGCAGGCACTGCCATGCCCAGTCTCAGTTGCAGTCTCAATGTACCTGGTATGGCATGCCTGGGAATGAACCCAGTCCCTGCGCCTGCCTAAGCAGGTACTCTAGTCCACTGAGCTATTTGGCCAGCCCATGCTGAGCTATCTGGCCAGCCCTGGGCTTGGAGTTTTGATCCTCCAGTGTCAGTCTCCCAGAGTGCCAGGATTCCAGGTTGCTGGATTTTTTTTCTTTTCTCTCTCTCTCCCTCTTTCTCTCTCTCTCTCTCTCTCTCTCTCTCTCTCTCTCTCTCTCTCTCTCTCTCAATCAGCTGTTGCCTATCCTCTGTTTTGGACATGCTTCCTAAATTGTATGTCTGTGATGATATGGAAAACATGTTTTGGTATTTTCTTTTTCTGATTTGGGTTTTTGAGAGTCTTGCTGTGTAGTTCTGGTTGGTTTTAAACTTCCTGTGTAGGTGGGTTGGCTGCAACTCACTGCCATCCTCTTGCCTCAGTCTCTTGAGTGCTGGGACTGCAGGTGTGTGTGTACCACTATGCCTTGACATCTGTCCAACATCTGTTGTTGATGTCAGCAGAAGTATTTAGGAAGAGATGTGGGTAATACACATTTGTCTGTTGAATAATGAAGCATTTGATAAGGCTTTTTAAAGGATTTATCCTTTTGAAGACTAAAAACATGCACACTTTGATTTTTCCCAGGAGCTAGCAGGCTGTTGTATTTTGAATATTCATGTTGGGGCTAGTGACCCTAACTCTTATAAACAGTATATTATATGACTTATTCTTCTTTAAAGATTAAAAATTGTCCATCCCCCATCTCTTTTCCAATAGTAGATGTCATGTGTTAGACTCTTGCTGTGCTTGGACACCTTTATTTATTTATTTATTTATTTGTCTTTTTGAGACAGGGTCTCACTATGCAGTTGAGGCTGGCCTTGAGCTCACTTTTGTAGCCCAGGTTTGTTCTCAAACTTGCACCAATCCTCCTGCCTCAGCCTCCCAAGTGCTGGGATTACAGGCATGAGCCACCACGCCCGGCTAGGACACCTTTAGATGAACAAAAAACTGCATCATTTGTGTGTGTGTGTGTGTGTGTGTGTGTGTGTGTGTGTGTGTGTGTGTGTGTGGGCTGGGGATTAAACTCAAGTCCTTACACTTGCCAGACAAGTGCTTATTCTACTGAGCTATCTCCTCAGCCCCTTAGATTGCATCATTTTTATCAAGAGTAGATATATTTACTTCCCTGAGTCTGCTAGACTGACTGCCTTTGTAGTCTTTTGGGGAGGGGTAGAGGGTTACGGGGAATCAAATTCAAGACCTCACACTTGCCAGGTAGGCGCTGTGCAGCTGAGTCTTGTAGTTCTCTAAGAAGATAGATTGGAGTCTCTGTAAGAGGAGCTAGTAGTTGCTTTTGCAAATCTGTCGTCCTTTTGGCTGCTTCTTGTGCATCCTGTTCCAGAGGGTGAGGATGAGGGCACAGCTGACACCCACAGGGTGTAGTGGGCAGGGCACTGGCGGGGGCAGGAAGCTGCCACCCTGCACCCTGTGTCCTCTTAGCAGTAGTCTACATCTGTTCCATCTCTGTGACAGTATTTTTTTTTTATTTTATTTTGAAATACTTGATTTATTTTAGGAGATGCTTTTTAAAACCCCCAGCTAGTGAGTGTGGGACAGTAGGCAGTATTAGTGCTGTCACCAACGAGTCCAGTGGTGGGTAGAGCCCATGCCATTGGCCCTAATCTAGCGTAGTTCTTCCTTACCTTCTGTCCTTGGTTTCTGCTTCTTGCAACACATACCTGTCCTGGACCCTCCTGTTAAGTTTCTTTTTAATTTTTTATTTATTTGGTACAGGGTCTTTTATGCAGCTTGGACTCAGAGTGATCTTCCTGTCTCAACCTCCTCAACACTGAGATTACAGATGTGTGCCACCACACCCAGTTTTGGTGGCCAAAGCATGGTATGCAGCATCAAAGATTGAACACAAGGCCTTGCACTTGCCAGGCAGGCCTCTGAGCTATCTCTCCAACCCAATATCTTTTGAATTCTTCCCTTTTAACCTTTCCAGAAAGCTGGACACTGGGTATGCTCCTGCCCCTAAACCCTTGGGTTGCGGCAATAGCAGCCTTGGCTCTAGAGGCAGTGACAGCCGTATCATGTCTTTATTCTTCCCTGTGCTGTCAGCTGCCATGGTCACAGTGCCCTCACAGCTGCTGTGCTGTATCTCTATCAGCAGCATATTGAGCTTAGCAGTCGTGGGTTCTCCCAAAAAGAATGAACTCTTGAAGCTGGGTATGCCCACAATCCTAGTACTCTAATCCCAACCTGTGCAACTTAAAGACTTAAACAAGGGCCTGCTTCAAAATAAAAAAATAGAGCTGGGTGTGGTGGTGCACCCCTGGAATCCCAGCACTTGGGAGGCTGAGGCAGGAGGATCGGTGGGAGTTCAAGACCAGTCTGGGCTACAAAAGTGAGCTCAAGTCTAGCCTGAACTGCACAGTGAGACCCTGTCTCAAGACATAAATAAATAAATAAATACATACATACATACATAAAAATAACTTAGTACAAAGGCCTTAGATTCCACTGTCTTCAAAATAAAACTTAAAAATGCAGTTATAAACAAATATACTGTGGAACTCATTGCTTTCTATGAAAACAGCATACACAGTTA
This sequence comes from Myocastor coypus, assembly GCA_004027025.1. Classification (NCBI taxonomy): domain Eukaryota; kingdom Metazoa; phylum Chordata; class Mammalia; order Rodentia; family Myocastoridae; genus Myocastor; species Myocastor coypus. The sequence goes on from PVJA010035147.1 coordinate 7,210, forward strand.
AATTGACAAATAAAAACAAATAAATAAACACAAAATTATTAAAGATAACAGCTCTTCCAGTTGGTCCTGTCCTCACTTTGCAAAGTAGCAGGCTGTAGTACTAAATACTTGCAAAGGTACAAGTAGTACAGGGATTGTATTGTGAGGTGTTCTATTTTGTGTGGCCTTTATCTTTTCATGGTGAAGCTGATGCTTTATTATGTTTACTATTTTATTTTTAATTTTATTTTTGTTGGTGCATGTTTGAAGTGCATTATGATTATGTTCATCCTGAGGAGTTGGTACATAGAC
>PVJA010035147.1:12500-22112 GCA_004027025.1 Myocastor coypus
TGTTACTGAAGCCTTAAAATTTAGTCCACATTTTCTAAGCGTCTTTCCTAAAACTTTTCCTGACCATTAACTAGCCTCTTAGGTTCTGGGGACATGGTGGTGCCACCTGTTTACCCTGATGGTGTTTAGAAGAGAAGAGATGGCAGATCAGTGGTGTAAGTTGGCATACTAGGGGGGCCTTCAATATGTAGCTCCTTCCCCATTCCAGGATATTTTGAGAGAGTGTCTCATTATTGCCTAGCTGGCCTCAAATTTGTGATCTTCCTGCCTCAGTCTCCCACATAGGTAGGAGCATGTGCCACCACAACCAGTGAGATGTTTCTAGTTTAACTAGTGACACACAGATCTTCACGTGTTCTTCTTTGTGAGGTGAGCAGTAGTGAGTGGAGTCCCTGTGGACAGCTAAGTGGCAGCTGCTGGTTCTTTCTTCCCCTCATTCTCCCCAGGGCTACTGAAGATAGTGTCAGCTTATAAATCAAGCTAAGGAGTGATCAATTGGTTTGAAGCGAGCTGTGCCAGCTGAAGGTAACTTGGGAGCACTATAGACATGTGCTTAGTACTTGGGACCTCTCACTGACAGCCTGTCTGGTCACTTTTCTGTCACTAGGGCAAAACCCCTGGCACCCACAACTTCAAGAAGAAAGCTTTCTTTGGCTCAGTGTCAGTGACATCACAGCAGAGGCCACAGTGGAAGAGAAGATGTGCAGCCAGGAGCAGAGAGGGAAGAGTGGGCAGGAACACTGACCCCTTGCCAGTGGCTCATGGCCAGCACATTTGGGCACTGCACTCATCTATGGTCGCATCTGCTGCACAGCACACTCCACTCCCCAGTCCAAAGACATCCCTCAAAAAAAAAAAAAAAAAAACCTCCCCTCCTAAGACCTCAGAACATTGTGGATCTGAGCTTTTTTGTCACAGCTCTTTGCCTGACCAGGTCACACGGAGAGAGTCAGGTGGTGTGGAGGAACAGCCTGTGAGCCGGAGGGTATCATGTGGGGCAGTGGTGAGAAGGCCTCGTCCTTGTTGGCCCAAGGAGGAGGGCAGGCCTTAGGGTGTACCCATAGAAAGTCAGGTTCCTTCACATTTCCTAGCACTGCAGAACTCAGCCACAGGTGCAGGTACACAGCTGTGGGGTTTTCTTGGCTCTCTTGAGTGAATCTTGGAGGACTTGTTTGGTACAGGCTCCCGTGTGGAAGCCTTACTACCTGAGCAGCACTGCTACTGCCCTCCTTGCCATGACAGGTAATTTATAAACAAAATATTATGAGAACTAAATTATATTTACTTTCCAAGGCCTGGACTTAACACCTCTGAAACTAATGAAACTTGGAGGTGGGGGGAGGTTGTTAGTTTTGGTTTTGATTTGTTTGCTTTTTGTATTTTTGAGACAGGGTCTCACTATGTAGTGTAGGCCTGACCTTGAATTCACTGTGTAGCCTGGACTGATCCTCCTGCCTCAGCTTCCTGAAGGCTAGGATTACAGGCATATACCACCATATCTCATAGTTGGTTTTTTGGGTTTTGTTTTTTTGTGTGTGGGGCTTTTTGGTTTTGTTAGTTTGTTTTGAGACACGATGTTGCTATGTGGGCCAGGCTAGACTTGCCTTCAGTGTATAGCCAGTCTGTTCCTGAACTGGTCTAAGTGCCTGCCTGGCAAGTGGAAGGACCTATGTTTGATCCCCAGTACCACGTGCTGTACTGGTTCTGGAACCGTACATGCACCTTGCTGCCCACTGAAACCAGGCATGGTGGCATATGCCTGTAATCTCACTGGGGAGGCTGAGACAGGAAGATCCAAACTGCACAGTGAGGCCCTATGCCAAAGAAATAAATGATAATTTAAAATACTTACTACTGCTATGGGCAGTTGTTTGTACCTTTCATGATTTAGTTTATTTCACTGGACTTGTCAATAGTGTCTCAGGCATATGTAGTCATCCTAATTTAAGAGATAAAATTTACATTCCCCTTAAAAATTTCTCATTAGGATAGTGTGAGCATTAGACAAGATATGTCACATCTTGTACTTTGAATAACTACTACAAAGACAATAATATGCAGTGTATTAATTACTGTAACTGTCCTACTTACCTGTTTTGAAACTATTTCATTGCTATTTCTTTCTCATTAAAATTAATTGTAAAAAAACACAGTGTGTAGCCAGGCGTGGTGGTGCACGCCTGTAATCCCAGAACTCGGGAGGCTGAGGCAGAAGGATCAGTGTGAGTTCGAGACCAGCCTGGGCTACAAAAGTGAGCTGAAAGCCAGCCTGAACTGCACAGTGAGACCCTGTCTCAAAAAGACCAAAAAAAAAAAAAACCACAGTGTGAGCAAAAATAATTTTCAGCAATTAAACAGGATGCCTCCTTACTGTTTTGTTTTGTTTTTTCATCTCCAGTGTGCCCTTCTGTAGCTTGCCTTTTTTTTTTTTTTTTCTTTGTTTTTTCACTTCTTGTTTAAATGTACATTTTTGCCAGGCCTGGTAGCACATGCCTGTAATCCCAGGGAGGCTGAGGCAGGAGGATCAGTGCAAGTTCTAGACCAGCCTGGGCTACAAAAGTGAGCTCCAGGCCAGCCTGAATTGCATGAGACCTTGTCTAAAAAAGACAACAACAACAACAAAAAAAAAAAGTACATTTTTGGTAACTTCAGAACTTGCATGCCAGTCTTCTGCGTATAACTTGTACCATGCCACACAATATAATCATGTGGGGAATTTTTCTCTTCCTCTTTTTTTTTTTGTAGGACAGCCAGAGTAATTAATATAATGCATATTGTTGTTTTCTTAGTAGTTGTTCAGAGTACAAGATGCAGACATGATAACTCTTCTAAACTCTATTGGTATAAATATTTCTTCTCACTGAACTAAGAGAAAGTAGTTGATACATAGAGCAATACTCCATAGTAGTAGTGGATTATCGGCAGAACTAGCAGTGTCAGAAGCTGTTGACATGAGCCTTTTACAGCTTAGCATACTAATCTGGCTTTTTATGCCTTGTGGTTAAACTTTTCTGCTGGGTGGTTAAGTCCAAGTTAAAGCAAGACCTATATAACAAAACATGTAATTTTTGTATCTGACAAAGTCAGTCAAATCCACTAGGATTTACCCTGAAGCCATGTGTAGCGTTTTGTAGAACTTTTGTCAGTGTCACCAATCTGGATGAGTCACGGCCATTGCTGAGCCAGTTTTGCTCTCTGTGAAAGCCTGAGAGAATGTTTTCTCTCCAGGTAACTCTCCTTAGGCACACTATACATCGTTGATCACTTTCCTCTGTGGCCCCTTCATCTCCTCAAACAAAATTTGGAACACCACTGAGTTATAGGATGTTACAGTACAGATTCTCTTAGGTCCTGAGTCCTCACTGACCTAGGGCCAAAATATTGGTTCTCCTTGTAGCCCTTCTTTTTCTTTAATTTTTTGGTCTGCAAACTTAAGTTCTTAACCTTGTACCATGTCACACAATATAATCATGTGGGGTTTTTTCCCTTTTTTTTTTTTTTTTTTTTTTTTTTTTTTTTTTCCTTTGGTAGGACAGCCACAATAATTGATACAATACATATTGTTGTCACCCTCCAGAAGAGAAGCTTAGTGATACTATTACTCTTGGTACTTGAACTTATCATCCCTGTCTTTCTAAATATTAAATGCCTTGGGCTTAACATGAAACCAGTGTTTTCTGTCATTGATATTCTAATAAATCTATAGAATGTGATTTTAAAAACTGTTACACTTTTTTACACAAAGAAATCTAAGCATATACAAAATTGTAACTGGTCAATCCTATGGCATTTTTCCTCATCTTGTTTTCTCTTTAATTATTCTTTTTTGTTTTCTTTTAAAACAAATATTGCCGGGCGTGGTGGCTCACGCCTGTAATCCCAGCACTTGGGAGGCTGAGGCAGGAGGATTGGTGAGAGTTCGAGACCAGCCTGGGCTACAAAAGTGAGCGCAGGACCAGCCTCAACTGCATAGCGAGACCCTGTCTCAAAAAGACAAAAAAATAAAAAATAAAAAAAATAAAATAAACAATGTAACTTCAATTATTGCTATACTTGAGAGTATAGCAATAATTGAAGTTACATTAGAAGCAACACACATCTATAAGAACATAATGAGAAGCATTTGAAGCATGATTTTAGTCTTACACATTGCTACTCTGAGTGTTAAGAACCTGTTGGAGATTCTTAGGACCATTGTCTAATTCATCCTGTGTATATAAGTGCATGGTTTAGCCCCTGCCAAGTTTCCTAACTTTTCTACTTGGCTGTTTCTTTGTTGTTTAATCCTTAAGTTCCTGATTTCAATTCAGCTGTGTTATGCCTTTCTTTCTCTCTTTTTTTTTTTTTCTTCTTTTGTGTTTTTACACAGGGAGATTATATGATATTTACACATGTAGGTCTGGTTTATGTCACTTATGAATGTATCTTCAAGATATATCCACTTACATATGAAGTCTTCTAGTTTTATCATATTTATAGCTGAATAATATTCCATTGTATAAAAACACTGCGTTGAGGCCAGGCATGGTGGCACACACCTGTAATCCCAACACTTGGGAGGCTGAGGCAGGAGGATTGGTGCAGGTTTGAGACCAGCCTGGGCTACAAAAGTGCGCTCGAGGCCAGCCTGAACTGCATTAGCAAGACCCTGTCTCAAAAAGACAAAAAATAAAAAATAAAATAAAAAACACCACATCTTTTCAATCTATCTTCAGATGATGGGCATTTTGGTTGTTTCCATGATTTGGCCATTACAATTTGTGCTGCTATGAATATAGGAGGACAGACATCATTATGATATGACGTTTTCAGTTCTTCTGGGAAGATTCCCAGTAGGGGATAGCTGGATTGAACGGGATTTCCAGTCCTAATATTTTAAGGAGTCTCCACACTGATTTCCAGAATGGTTGTACCAGCAGTGGAGAAGGGTTCCTTTTTCCCCACAGCCTCTCCAACATTTGTTGTTGGTTGATTTCTTTATGATAGCCATTCTTTCTGTGGTGAGATGGTATCTCAGTGTTGTTCTGATTTGCATTTCACAGATGGCTAGTGATGTGGAGCATTTCTTCATGTATTTATAGCCTTGTCAAATTTCTTCCTCTGAAAAGTGTGTGTTCATCTTGGATGCCCATTTCTGTATTGGGTCTTTGAATTTTGGGACCCTAATATTTTTTAGTTCTTTATAAATTCTAGATAGAAGACCTTTGTCTGAATAGTTATTAGTTAAAATCTTCTCTAAATTAGTGAGTCGTCTTTTCACTCTGTTGGTAATTTCTTTTGATGTGTGAAAACTTCTCAGCAAGAGGAGGTCCCTTGTTGATTCTTGGAAGTGTTACACATGCATTTGTAGCTTACCTTTGAGTATGTCTGTGATTTAGACTAAATAATACAGAATGACAATATTTTCATCTTTTCTCAAATTAAAGCAGAAAATGAATGTATGAATTTAAAAGGAGATTGCAAGGCTAACTGTGCCAAGTAGCCAACCTAGAGCCAGACTCTTGTAGCTTGGTAACGGGAACTGAGTGGCACTTCCGCTGGCTTATGTCCCCTGATTCACATACTGCTCTAGCCTCTGGTATGTTTTTAGCACTGCATATTGGTAATGTAACTTTCCTAGAAACATGTATATGTTATAACCAAAGTCATTTTCAAATGTTAGATTGTACAGAAAAGTTGTTTACAAACACTAATTTCATAGATATTCATCATTTCTGGTTGTTCTTTAATTGGCAGATACTTAAAACTACTGACTAGGCTGTGTTAAGTTCTTTGATGGTCCTACATAGAGGGTGTCGTTTTATTTGCTTATAATAAAGCTTCATGAAACTAGGAGTATCTGTTTGCTCATTTTTATTTAATTAAAAAAAATTTTTTTTTGTCTTTTTGAGATAGGTTCTCACTATGCAGTTCAGGCTGGCCTTGAGCTCACTTTTGTAGCCCAGGCTGGTCTCGAACTCACACTGATCCTCCTGCCTCAGCCTCCCAAGTGCCGTTTGTTCATTTTAAATTCTCTTGTATTACTATAGGTTCCTGCTACATTTAGCGGATAAAACTGGTGGCATAATTGTAACAAATGATAACTTCAGAGAATTTGTGACTGAGTCAGTCTCTTGGCGAGAAATTATTACAAAAAGGTAATATTTCTAACTTGTCTTTAGTTAGAAAGCTTCTGTGTTTGTTTTGTTTGCCTGTCTGTTGTACCTCGGGCCATGCCAAGGACTCCAATAGGCCTGGCTGCCTGTTGCCAGCGTTGCTCAAAGAGTCTGAGTGAATCTGTGCAGGAGTGCTATGTGTATCTTTCTGCATGTGCCTATCTTCTAGGAGACACTGGCAGATGGGAAGTGCTGCTCTGCACACAGGTGCCTCTAATGTGCCTGCCATATCCTGGGCAATGCAGCAGAGCTCCGCCTCCCTGCTGTCAGCTGTGATGTGAAAGATGGAGTGCATGACTGCTGAGAGTTCACTCCTGCAGTATGAGATTGGCAAGAGGACAGGAGCAAAAGAAGTGTGTTGATTAGGGGTTCGCTTTGGTGTGGGTGGCGGGAGACATCATTTCTGCTTTTGGTACTTGGTATTCATTGTGAACTTTCTACAGTCCAGGATAATCAGCTGTACTGGAAATGTACAGAGTTGTGCTGTGCTGCAATAAATTTTGCATGTATGGTGGTACTGTGAACATGTCCAGTTGCTGAAAACTGCCTTTGTATCATTAAGCACTAACTTGTAAGACTTCTCTTTAACAAGTGTCACCTGACCAGTTAGGCAAAACAAAAAGCATGAGATGGCTATAGTGCGAGGGGTAAGTCATTCATGCCACAGTTTTTTGTTTTTTAAATTTTATTTATTTATTTATTTTTTCTTGTTTCAGAACCTCTGTTTGTTTATTCACTCATTTTTATGGCCGACTCAGCCCACCCCGAGGGCAGGGCTGGCTCAGCATGTGGTTCCAGGGATCGAACCGCAGTCCCAGAAGCTGCCCAAGCTTTCCCAAGCAGGCACTTTAGACCACTGAGCCATCCCGCCAGGCCCCCATGCCACAGTTTTATTTTATTTTATTTTATTTGTCTTTTTTCAGACAGGGTCTCATTATGCAGTTCAAGCTGGCCTTGAGCTCACTTTTGTAGCCCAGGCTACTCTCGAACTCACACTGATCCTCCTGCCTCAGCCTCTCAAGTGCTGGGATTACAGGGGTGAGCCATCACGCCCAGCCATGCCACAGTTTTAAAACATGACATGAAAGCACAAGCTAAGTACATACAGCCAAATGTAAACCAACATGATATGTGGGGTTTTAGTTGCTCCTTGTCTGATATTGAAATGTTGCTAAATCATTAGAGTTTTCAAAAAGCTTTGCTACAACTGCCTAGGTAAGGGTTAACTGGTACAGGGATTTTGTCCCATACACAGTTGGGGAGATGGGAGGCAGGAGCTGAACTGGTACTTGTCTCTGACATTTGGGCACAGTTGCTGAGCTGTTAGTCTTCCATGGTCTGGGCCTGCCAATGCTCATTAGGCATTCCTGCGGAGGCTGCAGGTGGATTGAGGGATGGAGTGAGATGCTGACTAATCCATTGATACAAAATTTACATAAGCAAAGCAGAAATCAAGATTGGACAACAAACATAAATACAGGGGCAACACCCCTTTGTTCCCCCCAGTTGAACTGAGACTTCACATATGGCAGGCCCAAATGCTACTACTTGTATCCCAGCTCTGCCCCACATGTGATAACTATTGTTCTCCTGGTTGACTTTTCTTTCTTTTTTTGTCTTTTTGAGACAGGGTCTTGTTATGCAGTTCAGGCTGGCCTTGAGCTCATTTTTGTAGCCCAGGCTGGTCTCGAACTCAAATTGATCCTCCTGCCTCAGCCTCCAAAGTGCTGGGATTACAGGCATGTGCCACCATACCTGTTTTTTTGTTGTTGTTTTGTTTGTTTGGGTTTTTTTAGATAGTCTCATTACATAGTCCAGGCTGGCCTCCAACTCAATCTTCCTGCCATAGTCTTCCATTGCTCGGATTTTGGATATGTGCCGTCATGCTCTTGTTTTTGTTTTTAAAACAGTTATTTGTAGTGCATTTACCTATGAACACATTCCATTTTTATTATAGAATTAAGCTTTTATAGATAGTACCTGATATAGCCTAAGCAAAAAGTCTTAAAATCTTATTTCCCATGGATACATTAGAAAAATCTTCCCAAGCCTACAAGAAAATCTAAAGCTCTAATAAAAAGTGTGTGTGGAAACAACTGCTGAAAGTTTCATGGGCTAATTTTTCTGTGTCCAAATGAAAACTAAAATGCTTTAATATGTGTGTGAACTTGTTCCCCTAAGGCAAGTAAGTGTCTTAGGATTTCTTGGCTGCCCATTGCTTTGAAATTGGGAGACTACTTTGTGCTATATTTTGGTTCCTGCAGCTATAAAGAGTTGGGTTTCTTCAGCTCTGACTTTTTTGTGTGTGTGTCTGTGTTATAGACTGCTGCAGTACACTTTTGTGGGGGACATATTTATGGTTCCTGATGACCCTCTGGGAAGAAGTGGACCTCGATTAGAAGAGTTTCTTCAGAAGGAGGTCTCTCTGAGGTATTTTTTATTTTATTTTGGTTTTTTTTTTGCGGTACCGGGTATTGAACTCAAGACCTTGTACTTGCCAGGCAAGTGCTTATTCTACTGAGCCGTTTCCCAGGCCTTCTCTGAGGTATTTCTTCACATCACTGTGTGTCTAAATGTTCATTGCAGCCTGACAACTTGTGCTTTGCATAAGTATTATCTCTGCAAGCTAAAAATGGCATTTTAACTTTTTTGAACCTTAGATGTAGTGAAAGTATAGAATATGTAGAAGCCAATCAGGCAAGCACTAAAGAGACCAAAAAGTGAGTTTTTATCCCTTTTATTTTAATCCTAGGAGAGGTGGGGACCCAAACTTTCTTCAAGCCTAAGATTTTCTGAGCTCCTGGACATTTCTTGTAAATGTTGTTTAGACTCAGTTTGTATGGATGAATGCCTTTCTTCATTCAATTTCTGCATCGTTTGCTTTTTGTACATTGTGCTTACATTTATTTATTACTCAGGAATCACTGTTCGGTGAGCTAACAGTCACTTTGTACCACTAATTGGAGGAGCCAGTATTAGCTGTTGTTCTGAAATTTATTTGATAGTTTAACTAGCACCTGAATCTAAACTCTAGGTTTTCTTTGTTGAGGTTTGAATGGTGTTATTTTTTCTTTCTTTCTTTCTTTTTTTTTTTTTTTTTTTTTTTTTTTTTTTTTTTTTTTTTTTTTTTTTTTTTTTTTTTTTTTCTTTCTTCTTTTTTGGCCCTTTTGAGACAGGGTCTCACTGTGTAGCCAAGGCTTGGCATGAACTTGATATCTTCCTGACTCGGATTCCCAAGCGCTGAATGGCAGCTGTTAACCATCTGGCTGAGTTTTGTTGTTTGTTTTTTGATACAGGGTCTTTGCACTGAGCTATATTCCCATCCTTTTTTGAGACAGGATCTTACTAAGTTAGCCATTTTGGGCTTGATTTTGAAATGTTTTCACCTCAGTTTCCCAGAATGATAGGATTTAGAAGTATGTGCCACTGTACCTGGCAGACTTTTTTTTTTTTTTTT